>JAJOOO010023172.1:0-19071 GCA_029582685.1 Solanum piurae | reverse complement strand
ATATTAAAATAAGTAGTAGGGCTTGTAAGTTTTTAATACTTAAGTATAAAGAAAAGAAGAGCATAATAGAAACTCACCTGGAGGCGTGGAGCCGACTTAGTTAACATAGTGCTGGTAAGGAAATCTCAAACTTTCATATTAATTGTAACCATATTGTTAGAATATAGAATGAAAATTATTAAAATATAATTTAAATTGAATTAGGAAGGGAAATTTGGCAAAGTTGAAATTGGAATTTAGAATTTGACAGTACGTTCTTTTGACAATTTGAGAAGACAAGAGTTGGGCCATTATTCACTAATTATGGATAAGATTGATGTGTTTATTCTAATGGCATAATGTAATCATTGCTGTGAATTGATAAGTTATAGGAATTTTGTGATTTTGCCTCATATGGTCTCGCCATGGATTTTCGTAAACAGTTAGATTACCGTAGTTAGTAGTTCTTGTTTTATTATCAAATTACAAAATAACTTTTTGATATATTGAGATAAGTAATTAAATATTATGTGTATTATATTATATATGTGAATATCATTAGATTTATGATATTTGAAGGATTTGGAATTTAATCCTAGGCTTGAAAATTTGGAAAAAAAGTTGAAAGAGTTGGCACCAAAAGTTAAGAACTTGATCATAGATTCGTGCACTATGATTTTTGGGTCTATGTTAGACAAATAGTGATACGAGTGTTGTTAGTTTCAAAACCTTACTGTGATTATTTACTTGAATAGATTGTATTAATTTAGAAGCTTAGCGAAAAGGGAAGGATGAAGTCACGAAGTGGTTGTTCGATTGTTTGAGGCAAGTGAATTTCTAAACCCTTGTTAAGTGTATGAAATTCATGTATTTCCTTGTGGTATGTGTTTGGGAGTAAGGGGACTTGGTGAAGGATTGACTTGTCCACCTTGATTAATTCTAATGATGAAAAAGGGTAATAAAAGACAATGTGATTAATTGTTTGTGTGTGATGTGTTGAGAATGGTACGAGTACCAGTGTTATAAAGGAAAAAGTTTATTACTATAGAATGCGGATTGTAATCTGAGAATGCCAAAGCATATGGGCATTAGCTGATATATTATTGACTTGATTTATTATGTGTGATTGTGCTCTTTACTGAACCCATATAATTGTGATAATTGAGGTGATTATATGTCATAGCGACATTTGATTTATTGAGATGTTGCATCATCCCCTTTAATTGTTATCATATTGTGCACATGCATTGACATGGGATTGGGTATGAGTAAAGGTCTAACACGTAGAGATCGTCCGTGTTGAGATCAAGTATGATTATAAGTTGGGCACGTGGAGATCGTCCGTGCTGGGGATTGTTTGATTTTATGATAGTGTGTTGAGATCGTCCGCACAGACACATGGAGATCGTCCGTGTCGGTATTGGACCTCGCGAGTCCCCCATGGGTCATGAACTCTCGATGTATTTCCGATGAGTATCATGTATATACGGTTGAGAGAGTACTTGGTATTCTGAGACATTCATTTCATGGTGTCATATTGCATTGCATCCCATGACATCCTTCATTCTTGATGATTTGTGTTTATTTGGTGGTTGGAAAGTACTTGATATTTGATTACCTCTATTTGATGAACTTGATCTTGTGTGTTGCTGATATTGTGAGTTCCCTTTTTGTGGAAGTTGTGATTGATGAATATTGAGTTTGTTGTTGAGGATATGTAATTGGTTAAAGTGATTGTTGTTGAGCTGGGTGCTATGTACACTGTGACCTATTAGGTTGGGCTGATTTTATGCTGGTTGTAGTTGTGGAGGCTTGGTTGGTGTGTAAGGAGTACCCGTATTTTATTCCCTTAACTTGTGTTTAGAAGTTTACTTGCTGAGTACCGTGTGGTTTGGTACTCACCCCTTGCTTCTACATTTTTGTAGGTTACTAGCCCGGACCTTTGTGTTATTTTCTCTTCTCCTTATCCGAAGCTTCTTATAGAGGTTTGTGAGGTAGTTGCTGGTCATTTCAACGGACCTTCTTACTTCTATTTATGATCTTGTTCTATTCTAGAAACAATATCATTTGAGACTTGTGTTTTTCTTTTGAATCAATTGTAATACTTTAGAGACTTGTACACGTGACAACCAGGTTTTGGGGGTTTAATTAAGTTTACCTTGTTTTCCGTAGTATTTTATAGTATTAGACTTCTATTCACGTTTTACTTCCGCATTCACTGTATTAGTTGGGTTTTAGGCTGACTTGTCTTGATGGGATAAGACGAGTGCCATAACGTCCATTTTTGGGTCGTGACATCGTGGGTCTTGTCCCGACTTCCATCTTTGTCATTTAGAGGCTTCATAGATAAACTGTAGAGTTTCAGAAGTCTGTTCATTTATTTTATTAAATGTTTTAAAGACTTAAGTTGCCTATTTTATGGCGAGTTGAATAATTTATTTCTATTCAGAGTTTTTCATTTGAGTTATTGATTTTATTCAGTTTTAAGCTTTGTATGCTTAAGTTAGTCTTCCGATTGTAGTCAGCCAGGATGAGGGTTCTCTTGGGGACCAACAATGGTTCTAGAGTGCCGGCCACATCAGAGTATAGGCTCGGATCGTGACAAACTTGGTATCAGAGCATAGAGTTCAAGTGTCCTAGGGTGTCTATTAAGACGTGTTGGTAGGATCTTATTTATGGTTGTGAGGGCCCCACTTCTATAAATGAGGGACTATATACATTTAAGAAAAGTTTCCCTTCTCTCATACTCTTAATCGTGCAATAGAGCTATGTCATAAAGACTTATACTAACTCGTGTGTTCTCCTATCCCTTCGACTACCCATCATACTAGAGGTGGTTGAAAACCAAAGTCAGTTCTTTGTCGATGAGTTATTCTTAGCAAGAGTTTTGAGGAAGTCATGAGACTCCAGAGGGGCTTGAAAGGAGCCTAGGAGTGAGTTAAGTGTTCAGTTTTAGAGGAATTCACCCATATTCATATGAATTGTGCATTTGAGCTAAAAGCGAGTTGTACTCTTTTCCTTAAGCCTTGTTTCAGCAGATCCTTTTTAAGAAGTATGTTTAGAGCTTGGGTAAGATTTTTACCTGAAAAGGTAGCATGAGTTATGAGATCATGAGCAGTAGTGGAGTGATGTCAAAAAGAGAAGGTTATTGATCTTATCGTGATAGTGATGGTGTGTTTATTCCATCTCAAGTTATAAATGTGAAGGAAGAGGAGGAAGTTTTGCTATGAGAAATAGCTAGATGAGAGCCCTTAGTTGGTTCCGAATAGTAATGAAGGAAAATTTTAGTTGGTATGCAAGAGATGATAAGAATAACCCCGTTCCATACCCAGTCCAGCCGTCATTCGAGGACTAATGATCCCAAGTGAGAGATATTGTAACAGCCCAGAAATTTTTTCGAACTGAGACTCAAACCGTTCTTCGTAGTGAGTGAGATTTTACCAAGTAATTAAAAATTTCTTATGTGTTAAGATCACTAGATGTACCACCTTGAGTTCCAAGAAGAACTAAAGAGAATTCATTCAAGTCATTCCTAAGTTTTTCTTAAGTTTTGGGTCAACTTCAAATGACCATAACTTTTAGTACAGGATGAGTTATGTGGGCTACAAGATAGCTAATGAAAGGTATTTGAATTATCTTTCCAAATCCACCAAGGTTGCTAAATTTAGAGCTCTGAGTAAAACGTTATGACTGGTTTACTAACGATGCACAAACCTGGCAGCAGCTCCGCGATGGCTCTACAGAGCCAATACAAACCTCATTGCCTACTGAAAAATAATCCCAACTCCCAGCTCATTTTATTTATTTCTTAAAGGGTATTTTAGTCGTAAAAACCCTTAGGAGGTCATCTAATTTACCCTAAACGAGTAGAAAAATCAGTTTTCATAAATCAAACCCGGTCATCCACTCTAAAAATTCTACGCTAAAGGAATTCAAGAAACGCTAAGGCTAGGGTTCTTCTTCCAAGATTTTCCTTCAAGTTCTTCAAGAAGATGGTTCTTTCAGGTATGTAAGCTTCCATTGTGTTGGGTTTGTTCACCCACACGCCAATCATGTTAATTTCAAAGTTAAATTCGTTCTAGAAAGTTGAAGGTTTGATGTTCTTGATATGTGTTCTTGAATTTGCTTTCGTTCTTGAATTGGGCTGAGATTGAGGAGTTCTTGAGATTATTGTGTCGATTTATAGAGTTATTTTGAGTTAAATTCTAGTGTACATGTGTTGGGTAGCTGAATCTAAAGAGAAATTGAGTAAAAGAATCAAATTTAGGCGAATTGGGGTTCGAAAACGAAGAAGGAAAAAGTCGGGTGAATCAGGCAACCTAGTCCGTGTCTCGGACCTGTTTCCCCATTTCATACACTTTTTCTTTGCGTCGCGGAGTGGTCACGGACCATCTTGCCTCAAAATTTATTTCGTAAATAAATATTTAAATGCATCTCCGCGTTGCGGACTTGCTTCCAGACAATGATTTCTTGATCGTTTCTCTTGTTTAACTATCTAAAAACACTCGTAAGCATCACGAGATCTTTCCTATCACAAATTACAACCTTGAATTCATAAATCAAATTCAAGGTAGAGTTGAGAGTCAAGTGTTTAGAGTTCTTTCAAACATTTTTAGAAAGTCCCTCTGAGTCTTTTTGAGGAGTCTTCTACAATTTCTAATGACTTGTTTCAAGACTCGAGCAAGTGAGTATGAGAAAGAGGAGAATGTATTCATGAGTCTATTTTATCATCACGAGATCCTTCATATGATGAACCATAACTCTTGAATTCATAATTCACATTCAAGAGAGAGTTAAGGGTAGAGTTCAAGAAAGTCTTTGAGTTCAATTGTGAATCCTTTGAGATCCACCATCGATTTGAGTTAAGTTTTGAGTAAGTAAGTATGAGAATGAGAAGAGTCGTATACATGAGTTTCTTATTGATATTTTGACCCTTGAGTCGAGTCGTTCATTCCCATGACTTCCACATGAACTCCATGAGTTGATTACCTTTGAGAGGAGTAGTATCTTCAAGTTCTAAGTCTTGATTATTGAGTTCCTAATCCCCTTTGAGATTATATTTCTAATCATGGGACTATAAGATGTTACCCATGAAGTCCTTGAGTTGAATTGTTCATACCCATAATTATGTATGAAGCCTATTAGTCGAACAGTCTTGAGATGAGAAGTATCTTTGAGTCCTTGAGTTGAGTAGTTCATGCTCATAATTCCGGATGAACCCTCTGAGTTGAGCATTCTTGAATTGAGTTGTATCATTGAAGATCTTGAGTTCCAAGTATTGAGTTCTATATATGGTTATTGAAAACCTTGCATTGAGTCTTTCACGTCCATAATTCGGCATGAACCATATTTTAAGAAGTCTTTTACAAACATTTTTACATTGTTTTAAGACTTAAGCTTTGAGTTGAGTAAAGAGTAAGAGTAAAGTTTATTTATTCAAAGATTATATGAGAACTAAGTATTCCCAAGAGTTAAAATATTTTTACCTTTGAACAAGAAAGGAAACATCGATTTCCAAGAGAGCCTTTGAGCTAGTTTTTGAGTAATTATCTCAAGAGTTTTGTTTTTAAAACATATGAGCTGAGTATATTTTGGGAGTAGTATTGAGCACCAATATGGGGACACGAGTTCATAATAAATCAAGAGTCCATAAACCATGTAGCCATCATGCGTAGAAAGGATCATACTTTTTAGATGACTCCTTAGTGCTTTTTAGCATAGACCAGTGGATCCACTTAGTTAAGGAGTTCTATATGATGAGAAAGTATAGGACAGTTCTGGCAGCGTGGGCAAGACATTGTATCATCACTTAGGATCATATTGGTGGTTGTCAGTTAGAGAAACTCCCACAAAGTTATATTGTAATTTATATACATATTGAGTATTATTGTATTTTTCAATACATTGAGTTGCTATCTACAGTTTTATAGCTTTTCATATATATTGCATCTTTTACTATTGCTTTATCCTTGAGTATCATGAGTTGAGTATTTCGAGTTTAGTATCTTGAGTTGAGTACCTTGAGTTGAGTATCTTGAGTTGATTTGTGTTTCATTGTGTCGAGTACCTTATTGTTGAGTTTCACTGAGTTGAGAACCTTATTAATGAGTTGAGTATCTTATCCTTTTGTACTTCTGAGTTGAGTCCCTTTGAGTAGTTTTGAGTATCCTTGAGTATTTCTTGAGTTGAGTAAGTTTGAAAAGAGGTAAGTATGTTTCCTTTTTTATCAAGTTCAAGCTTATGTTTACGTTTTAGAATTCCCCTTACATTCTCGTACATTCCACGTACTGAGCCATTTGGCCTGCATCATTTCATGATGCAGATACAGGTATTCAGGGTCATCAACATGAGCTTCGTTGATACCACATGGAGTTCGAGTTAGCTATGGCGAGCCTCCTTGCTTCCGGAGGGTTCCAATTTTACTTTCAGTTATATTTGTTGTTAGGAGGTCGTGAGTCTTGTCCCGACTTCCATATGTCATTTAGAGGCTTCATAGACAGACTGTAGAGTTTCAGAAGTCTGTTAATTTATTTTATTATATGATTTAAAGACTTAAGTTGCCTATTTTATGACGAGTTGAATAATTTATTTCTATTCAGAGTTTTTCATTTGAGTTATTGATTTTATTCAATTTTTAGATTTGTATGCTTAAGTTAGTCTTCCGCTTGTAGTCAGCCAGGATGAGGGTTCGCTTGGGGACCAGCAATGGATCTTGAGTGCCGGCCACTTCCAGGGTGTAGGCTCGTGTCGTGACAATTTATCCACGGGGAGACTTAAATATAAGGATGATTTAAAGTGATTCCTTAATTATATTCATGAGTAGTTTTAGGCCTATATGTTTTAGAAAAGATAGAAACTTAATTCTTGGTCAAATATTTAACGACTCCTAACTATTAGATTATGGAATTGTAAGAAAAAAATGAAAAGACTTGGAAAGTCTAATCAAAATCTCGTTCACTTCAAAACTAAATCTGCTTGAATCAGTCATATTAAGAACATCATCGTGATTTTTTAAAATAAGTACATTCATGTAAGAAGTAAGAAATTAAATTTTTTTTCTCTATGCCTATGTTTCTATTATGTTTTCTAACCCACCCCCTCCCATTTACTATCTTTTGATTCTTTTTTTCCCTTTCTAGATTTATTTTGGGCTCAAACCATGATAATCAGTAGTTATTCATGGACGAGAGTTCATTTAAATCCAAAAGGAATGCTAATTATTATATGTTCGCTCATTTAAAATTGACTATGTTCAATAATTATTTCTTTTTCTCTTGTTTCAGTTTTCTTTGACTCATTAATTCATATAATAATAGAAGTATTGGATCTCATTATTGTCAAGATATTTAAAAATATTTAATTTATTATCTTTGTCTAACTAGTTTAGATAGATAAAGATTATTTGTTTGCTATTGAAGAATTTTAATGCTCTCGTTTTGGTAATAGTAACACCCCAGAAATTTTTTCAAACTAAGACTCGAACCATCCTTCATGGTGAGTAAGTTTTTACCAAGTAATTTAAAATTTCTTAAGTATTGAGGTCAGTTCACTAAATGTATCACCTTTAGTTCCAAAAAGAACTAAATTGGAAATAGCAAAATCTGAAATTTTGCAAGTTATGCTTAAGTTATGAGTTTTGGGTCAACTTCAAATGACCATACCTCTCAATATGGGATGTGTTAGGTGTGCCATAAGATGGAAAGTGAAAGGTCTTTGAATTATATTTTTAATGCCACCAAGTTTGCTAAATTTTGAGATCGTATGAGGGAGATATGCCTGTTTGAAGTCGGGCTGTCCAATTATGGAAAGTTACCCAAAAATATGAGGGGTATTTTGGTCTTTTCCTTACCCAATCAGATTTAAACATTTTTAGTAAGGTTTCAGGAGTCTAAACTGATTAGAATTAGTTTAATTCATCCCCAAAAGCATTTAGGGTTTTAGAGAGAAGATTCAAGAGGAGAAAAAGTTCAAAGTTTCAAGCGTTCGTTCAAGAATTTCAAGATTTCATCCAGAACCTAGTTCTTTGAGGTATGTAAGCTTCCATAGTATTGGGTTCGTTCACCCACACACCAATCATGAGTTTCTTTTGCGAATCTATCCATAAATATTGAACAATTTAATTTCTTGATGATTTCTTGATAAGTGTTTTTGAAGTTTTCTTATCGATTAAGTTTTGATGTAAGATTCTACTTGGGTCAACTTCAAACGACCATATCTCTTTAAATATAAAGAATTACGTGAACCATAACCTATGAAATTAGAGGTATTTGAATCTACTTTCCAACGCCACCAATTTCGCATCAGTGCAATATCTTAGTAAAGAGTTATGACTATTTTAGTAACCTATACAGTGTTGTTACGAATTAAAAAGGGTTGTTTTTGTTTTTTTACCTCCAAGAAAGCCCTAAATGAATTTCTTGACTAATAAAAGCTAGGATGAGGGCTCGCTTGGGGACCAACAATGGTTCGTGAATGCCGGCCACGTCCAGATTGTAGACTCGAGTCGTGACAAACTTGGTATCAGAGCACATGTTCAAGTGTCCTACTGTGTCTATGAAACCATATCAGTAGGGTCTTGTTTATGGTTGTGAGGGCCCACTTTTATAAACGAGGGACTATAGAGACTTAAGAAAAGTTTCCTTTCTTTCATACTCTTAATCGTCCAATAGAGTTATGTCATAGAGATTTATTCATACTCGTGTTTCTTTGATTCATTCGACTACCCATCATACTAGAGGTGGTTGAAAAGTAAAGCCCCAGATCCTTATGGATGAGTTATTCTTAGAAAAAGTATTAAGGAAGTCATTAGACTATAGATGGGCTTGAGAGAAGCTCATGAGTGAGTTAAGTGTTGAGTTTCAGAGAAATGCCTTAATATGAATCATGCATTTGTTCTAAAAGTGAGTTTTACTCTCTTCCCTAAGACTTTCTTTAGATGAGATCCTTTTGAGGATGTATGTTTAGAGCTTGGGTAGATTTTCACCTAAAGAGGTAGCCTGAGTTACGAGATCTTGAGTAGTAGTAGTGAAAGTGCTCAGAGTTAGGGGAAAGTATGCAGAGGTATAGAGATCTATGAAAGGGATATAGTGATGGGGCAGATTATCTTAATATAGTCATGAACCCCATAAGTTATTGATGATGAGTTTTCCCTTATGGGTAGACTAAGACGTGATGAGTTGTGAAGATTCGATCATAAGAGGTAGAGTGTGTTTTAGCTAGAAAGGAGTTTGTGAAGAAGTATTATTATGTAGGTAATGACCAAGTGTAAGTGTTGACTAGAAGAGAAAAAGTGCTCATAAAGTGATAGATCTAAACTAGGCTTATGATTTGTTTGAGAGGGTCATGATGTTCAGAAGGTTATAGAATTGATCAAGTAATGAGGTATAACATAGTAGACGAGCAATCATATTGATATCCAGGTTTAGTAATGAATGTTAAGCTTGAATTTGAAATGAGTGTCATGATCCAAGGAATGGAAATATGAGGGTGATGATGTTAGTCTTGAGATTTTATCAGGTAGACTTGACATAGAGTAGGTGAGAAATTGAAATGTTTGATGCAATGAATATGAGTAGTACAAGTGTGAGACCCTAACGTTTAGATAAGGGTAGTGAAGTGTGACTAACTCACAAGAGTAACTAGAGCATTAAGAGGTGTACCGAGAGGGTATGTAATCAGAAGAGATTAAGAGAAACACCTTAGAAAGAGGTCTTAGTACCTGCTTATGGAGAGTTTGGCATTTATGAGATAAAATTCTCCTGAGTGTTAGAGTAAAAGAGGATGTAGACCAGTTTAGAGATGACGGGATAGGTCCATAACTTTCAAGTGTCAGATTTAGACCTAAGGGGGAGATGAAAAGATGAGAAATCAAGTCAAGAGTTTAAAATTAAGATAGTAATGAATTCCAAAGAGTTTGGGGGATATCTTTTTTGAGGTCCTTTTAGTAATGGAGTGAGGTTAGAAAGAGGAGGTTGATGTTCTTATCATGATAGTGATGGTGTGATAATTCCATCTAAGGTTATAAATGAGGAGGAAAATGAGGATGAGGTTTTGCTATGAAAAATAACTAAATGAGAGCCCTTAGTTGGTTTCGAATAGTAATGCGAGGAAATTTTAGTTGGTATGACAGAGATGATTAGAGTAACCCCGTTCCATACCCAGTCCATCCGTCATTCGAGGTTGAATGATCCCAAGGGGGAGATTTTGTAACACTCCAAAAAAAAAAATCGAACTAAGACTCGAACCATCCTTCGTAGTGAGTAAGTTTTTACCAAGGAATTTAAAATTTCTTAATTATTAAGGTCTGGTCTATAGATGTAGCACCTTAAGTTCCAAAAAGAACTATATTGGAAATAGCAAAATCTGAAATTTTATGAGTTTTGGGTCAACTTCAAAGGACCATAACTATCAATACATGATGAGTTAGGTGTTCCATAAGAATGAAAATGAAATGTCTTTGAATTATCTTTCCAAAGCCATCAAATTTGCTAAATTTCGAGCTCATATGAGGGAGATATGGTTGTTTGAAGTTGGGCTGTCCAATTAAGGAAAGTTACCCCAAAATATGAGGGGTATTTTGGTCTTTTTCTTACCCAATCGGATTTAAGCATTTTTAGTAAGGTTTTAGGAGTCTAAACTGATTAGAATATGTTTCATTCATCCCCAAAAGTGTTTAGGGTTTTAGAGAGAAGATTCAAGAGGAGAAAAAGTCTTAAGTTTCAAGCATTCGTTCATGAAATGCAACATTTCAGATTTTGAGGTGTGTAAGCTTCCAAAGTGTTGGGTTCATTCACCCAAATGCCAATCATGAGTTCATTTTGTGAATCTATCCATAAATATTGATCAATTTAATTTTTTGATGAGTTCTTTATCACTATTCTTGAAGTTTCCTTATCGATTAAGTTGTGATGTAAGATTCTACTTGGGTCAACTTCAAACGACCATATCTCTTACAATATAAAGAATTACATAAGCCGTAACCTATGAAATTAAACGTATTTGAATCTACTTTCCAACGCCACCAATTTTACGTCAATCCAATTTCTGAATAAAAAGTTATGACTATTTAGTAACCTATACAGTGCTGTTACGAATATAGCTGACGAGAAAACATTAAAAAGGGTTGTTTTTGCATTTTTACCTCCAAGAAAGTCCTAAACGAATTTCTTGACTAAGCAAAGGCTCAAAATAATCAGATTTTCATCTTTTAGTCTGTCATTCTCTTCTCTCTCAAACTCTAGGGCAAAAACCCTAAGGAAAAATGAAAGTAGAAGACTCCATTCAAGATTCCTTCAATCTTTTTCAAGATTCTTCTTAAAGGTAAGTTTTTCTCCAAGAATTCCATTCTTTCTAAGTCAAGTTCCTCTATAAATTATGAATCACTAATTAAAATAATAAATCTTGGCCACAGAGATTTGAAGAAACTAATTCAAGAATCTCAAGAAAGGTTTTCTTGATTGTTTACCTTCAAGCTAGGGTTTCAAGGCTTCTAATCAAGTTCTTCTTCATGATTCTTCAAGAATCTTGTTCTTCCAGGTATGTAAGGCTATCATAGTGTCGGACTAGTTCATCCTCACGCCATACATCTACTTTCAAATCAGTAAAAGAGAAATCTAGGATTCTACCTCTAGATTTGAGTATTCTTGAGCTAAGTTGATTTTGAGTTCTTGAATTCCCGATTCTTTTAAAATTGTTATTCCTAAGTATTGAATTTCTATATTTTTATTGAGATCCTTGAGTTGACTTGTTCATGTCTATAATTCAGCATGAACCCTATTTTGAGTTATAAATCTTGAGAAGTTTTTCAAACCCAACACTTGAATTTTAAAATGAGTTTTGAGGAAGTAAGTATGAGAATGACAAGAGTCGTATACATGAGTTCCATATTATTATTTAGAACCTTGAGTCAAGTCGTTCATGCCCATAAATTCTGCATGAACTCCATCAGTTGAGTATCTTTAATAGGAGTAGTATCTTCAAGTTCTAAGTCTTGAGTTTTGAGTTCCTAATCCTTTTGTGATTATATTCCTACTTATGGGACTACTACATGTTACCCATGAAGCCCTTGAGTTGAGTTGTTCATGCCCATAATTTTGCATGAACCCTATGTGTCGAGAAGTCTAGAGATGAGTAGTATCATTGAGTCTTGAGTTCTGAGTACTGAGGTTATTTATTTCTATTAAGATCCCTGAGTTGAGTCGTTCGTGTTCATAATTCCACATGAACCCTATGATTTGAGTTATAAATTTTAAAAAAGTTTTTTAAAGCGAACACTTGAGTTCTTAAACTGAGTTTTGAGAAAGTAAAGATGAATTTTGAAAAAAAGATTTTTCTAAATTATGATTAGTATGACAATCGGGTATGTCATCAACGTATGAGCAGTATGGTATCTAGATATACCATTTATATTTATGCAGTATGACTTCCCGAGTTATCAATAATTAGATTATAATATGATTTTGAAATGTTTTTAAGAAAGAGCAGAGTTAAGTTCATTTTATTTAAAATGATAAATGGGAATTGTAACACCCCGTAACTAGAAAGAACTAAAAAGGAATTTAAAAGGAGGAATTAGTCATTTTTGGAAAGTATAAAAATCTAGAAATTTTTAAGTGTGTTAAAGTTGAGTTTTTGGTCAACTTCAAACGACCATAACTTCTAGCTCAGGATGAGTTAGGTGTGTTTCTAGATATCATAGGAAAGATCTTGGAAGTTGGGCTGATCGAATAAGAAATGTCCAATCCCAATTTTAGAAGGGTAGTTTGGCCTTTTCCTTACCCTTTTATTTTGATTCATTTCTGGTAATTACTTAGGGTCTAAACTGATCTTTGTCAGTTTACGCTTTTACAATATTGAGTTAGGATTTTAGAAAAGAGAAAAGAAGAAGAGAAAGGAGGAGAAGGAGAAAGAATCGTCAAGTTCTTCAAGAATCGCTTGTGGATTTCGTCAAGGGGTGATCCCTACGAGGTATGTGAGCGCACACAGCGTTGGGTTCGTTCACCCACATGCCAAATATGTTTAATTCAGCATGAATTCATCCTAGAAGTTGAAAGTTGGAATGTTCTTGATGTGTGTTCTTGAATTTACTTTCGTTCTTGAATTTGGGATGATATTGAGGAGTTCTTGAGAGTTTAATGTCGATTTTAGAGTTGTGTTTGATTAGATTCTTGTGTACATATGCTGGGTATTAGAATCTACAAAGAATTGGAGAAAAAGAATCGAATTTAGGCAAATTGGGGCTGGAAAATGAAGAAGGAACAAGGCGGGCAAATCTGGGTACCAGGTCTGCGTCGCAGATCTGTTCCTCAGATTTGGAAAATCCTCCCGCGCGACGCGGAGCGGTCACGAACCATTCTTCCTCAAAATATATTTTCACGACCAAAAATTTAAATACATCTCCGCGTCGCGAACCAACTTTCAAACAGTGATTTCTTGATCTTTTCTCGTGTTTAACTATCTAAAACCACCCCTAAACATCATGAGATCTTTCCTATCACAAATCTCAATCCTTGAATCCATAATTCAATTCAGGGATCAGCTAAGAGTCAAGTCAAGAGAAATTAAGAGCCAAGTCAAGAGAAGTTCATAGAGTCTTCCAAAAGTCTTTTACAAATGATTTAACTTTGTTTTAAGACTTGAGTTTTGAGTTGAGTAAAGAGTAAAGTTGAAGTTAATTTCTTCAAAGTATATGGGGAATATGTATTCCCAAAGAGTTAAAATATTTTCACATTTAAACAAGAAAAGGAAACCTTGATTTTCGAAGAGCCTTTGAGCTAGTTTTCAGAAAAGAGTAAGTGCTTTCACAATTAGGCAAGAGAGGAAATTTTGATTTCCAAGATAGCCTTTAAGCTAAGTTTTTGAGCAATTATCTCAATTCATAGAAAGAGGTATGTTTTTAAGTATCATATTTTGGGAGTAGTATTGCGCACCGACATGGGAGAGAGTTCAGACAACTCACAGCCCCCATAAACCATGGGTAGAAAAAAGGTCATACTTTTTAGATGATTCCTTAGTGCTTTTTAGCATAGACTAGTTGATCCACTTAGTAGTTCAGGTTCTATACCCTCGGCAAGGTATAGGGCGACCCTGGCAGCGTGAGGCAAAACGTTGTATCATCACAATGGCTCTTGCGTGATGGTTGTTGGTTAGAGAAACTCTCACAGAAGTAATTATATTTTTATATACATAGTTTATTTGTATTTTTACATACATTTCAGAGTTATAGTGTATCTTTGTATACACACAGAGTATTATTGTATTTCCAAATACACAGAGTTGACATACATGTTTCAAACAACTTTTTTGTACATTGCACTTGTTTTATACTGCTTTATATTGAAATGAGTTCAGTTAAGTTGAGAGTTAAGTTGAGCCATGTAAGTTCTTTAGTTCCTTTCAAGCTTATTTCTTGTTTTAGAATTCCCCCTCGCATATTCGTACATTCAATGTACTGATGCCTTTTGGCCTGCATCTTATTATGATGCAGACACAGGTTACCAGGATCATCATCCAGTGCCTCGTTGATCCAGTTGAGCATTCAGAGTCAATTGGTGAGCCTTCTTGCATTCCGGAGGGCTCATTTGTTATCATTTGATTTTAGTATTTCATTTGTGAGGATGATCGGGGGTCTTGTACCGACATCCATCTCAGTTATTTTAGAGGCTTCATAGACAGTCATATATTAGTTCTTGAGTTTTCTATTTCTTGTTTAAATGGTTGAGACTTGAGTTGCCATTTTGGCTAAGTTTAACATTCCTTAAAGATATTTGCATGAGTTATCCTTTCAGACTATTTCTTGTGTTTAAGTCTTCCACCGAGTAATTAAGCCAGGCCAAGGGTTCGCTTGGGGCCATCAATGGTTCTCGAGTGCCAGCCACGTCTGAGGTGTAGGCTCGGGGAGTGACAAACTTGGTATCAGAGCACCGAGTTCAAGAGTCCTAGGGAATCTATGAAGCCGTGTATGTAGAGTCCTAGTTATCGGTGTGAAGCGCACCACATCTATAATTAGGAGGCTGCAGCACTTAGGAAAATTTCTCACTTCTTTCACACTCATTTCGTGCGTTAGATTTTGATCTCTAAAAGGTTTCCTGCTAATTCGTGCTTGCACGTATTTTCAGATAATTATGCCTCCACGAAAAGCTGTCAGAGGTCATCTTGCTAGGCGTAATGTTGAGGAGCAAGGAGTACCCAATGCACTTGAAGTGCAACCTCAAGAAGAAGTTACGAATGCCGAGTTTAGGGAAGAAATTAGGATGCTAAGTCAAGCTGTGAATAATCAGGTTGGGCAATAAAGAGGAGCTTTACAAGAAGAGGCCGACACTTCGAGGATTCGTTAGTTTTTGAGGATGAACCCTCTAAATTTCACTGGTTCAAGCACTACTGAGGATCCAGAGAACTTTATTGAGGAGCTGCAAAAGGTATTTGATGTCATGCATGTTGCTGATACTGAAAGGATGGAATTAGTTGCATACCAAATGAAGGGTGTCGCTAGGATTTGGTTAAATCAATGGAAGAAGAATCGAGATGAGGAAGCACCACCTGCGATTTGGGCTTGTTTTGAGGAGGCCTTCTTGGGGAATTTCTTTCCTCGAGAATGGAAAGAGGCTAAGGTACGAGAGTTCCTTACCCTTAAGCAAGAGTCACTAAGTGTTCATGAGTATGGGTTGAAGTTCACCCAACTGTCCCGTTATTCTCCAGAGATGGTTGTGGACATAAGGAGTATAATGAGCTAATTTGTTGCTGGGCTGTCTCGTCTGTCGAGTAAGGAAGGTACGGCTGCAATGCTGATAGGTGATATGGATATCTCAAGGTTGATGGTCTATGTGCAGCAGGTTGAGGAAGAGAAGCTGAGGGATAGATAGGAGTTTAAGAACAAGAGGGAAAAGACAGAGAATGAGTTCGGGCAGCAGAAGAGTAATGTCAACCGGTCATCCTTCCAACAGTAACAAAAGGGACTTGCTCTATCGTCTGCTAGTGCACCTGCACCTAAGAACAAAAGTGAGCACAATAGTCAGAATGTCACAATTTAGGAGTACCCCCTAGACGTAACATGGCGTACTTGACCCCGAAGGTGGTCGCATACAAGCCCTTAGCATATCTTGAACATAAGACAATAGAAAATACGGGAAAATTTAATATTTTTACAATCAAAGTCATTTTTCATAAAGCAAGCGGAAGACTTTCTACACTTTGTCTAAAACAATCTAATACAACTTTTTAGAATAAACTCTTGGGACACAGCCCATACAATAGTATCAACATAAAAAAAAGACATAAAGGTAAGATGGGTGTTGTCCTCGAAGCTATGAGGACTCACCAAGATCTTCAACTCTTCTTTCACCTTAGAAACCTAGCCCCCAAATGAACTCAATCTCCAAGACCCTACATTTGGTTAGAATGTAGGCAATATGCGTTAGTACAAAATATACCAAGTATGAAAGCTAGCACAACATCATAAGATCATCTCAAAATGGTTAGTCAACATAAGACATAAGCATAAGAGATAATAACATAGTCATAGTATAATCATCATAGTCATAACATAATCATCATAGTCATAACAAGGTCTCCAACATAAGCATCATATAAACATAAGTCAATGTAAGACAAAGTTGATGAGCATAGGAGATAAGTCCTACTCATATAAACATAATTGACCCTTGGTCATCTATACCATAATAGCACCATTCTCAAGTAACCTCAAAAGCATACAAGTGCAAAGCATGAATAGCATCCCATAATACCACCCAAGCCTAGTATCCCGTTTTGGTCATCTTAATCATAGTCTATATACATGGTTAAGTCTTAAGCCTCTTTACCATAAGGGAACCATACTCCTAAGTAACCTCAAAGCACACTTGTGCAATGTATGAAAAACATCCCATAATAACCTCCACACTAAGCATAACCTTGAAGTCATCCTAGTCATATTCACCTTCCTTTGGTATCACTATTAGCTTACTTCATTTAGACAAGGGAACTATCACCTTAGCCAATCAGGAAAGCAACTATAGCACAATCCTATCTAAGGATACATCAAATAAGTCAACACTCATAAGGTAACCTTTAGTCATACTTGTGCAAGGAATGAGTAGCATCCCATACTACTACTCATACTAAGTACTTCTTCAGGTCATCCTACTCATGTTCCTTAGTTAGGGACTGGCCCTCTTTTTAAAACTCTAGGAGACACTTTACTATGTCTATCTTAGTTCCTTATTGTTTTGAACCCTAAGAGATACTATAATAGGTACAACGTAGTTCATCATGTTTGAAATCTTGGAGATGCTACTTGAGGCATAATCTTAGTTCATTATAAGGTTGGACCCTATGAGATACTTCTTTTAGCATGTCTAGGTTCATTATCATTATGAACTCTATGAGGCCTTACCCAAGCATATCTAAGTCCATTATTACTCTTGAACATTATGAGATTCTTCACTAACTTGTCTTAGTCCCTCATTACCTAGAACCCTAGGATATACTACATTAAGTACATCTTAGGTTTTTAAGGTTGAACCCTAGGATATACTACACTAGGTATATCTTAGTTCATCATGTTTGAACTCTAGGAGATACTACTTAAAGCATACTCGTAGTTCATTTAGTTTGATCTCTAGGAGATGCTCCTTCAAGCATAATCTTAGACCATTACTTACATTGGACTCTAGGAGATTCTACCTTATGCATAATCTTAGCCCATGAGGTTTTAACTCTAGGAGATGCTACATTGAGCACAATCTTAGTTCATTACCAATCTTGTTTAATTGGGATATAGACTTAACCGACATGAGAACATATGAGTTATCACAGGATATTTCATGGTGTAACCCACACCATCAAGGGTTGGTCAACCTGCTAAGGTAGGACCGATTTGTTACCTTAGTTGGATCCACTAGCTAAATTTCCTACGGGGCATGTAGTTATGGGATACGAAGATTGCTACTAGAAACCCAAACTCCACTAGGTGAGGCTTCCATCTCAGGAGACACACTTGGGGAAATCAATACTCTTCTAGGTGAGACATCCCTCGTGGGAAGCCCAAACTAACTAGGTGGGAACCTGCATGAAAGCCAAAACTCAACTAGGTGGGACTCTCCATCTCATTTCAACATCCACTCGGTGCTAGGCATAAATCCCACAAGATAATCATTAAGTCTCTATTTTGACTCAAGTATATAGAAAGGTGTATTTGACAACCAATCCATGCTAATACCTCTTTTAGACCATGTGTGAGCAACTATCACCATCCATGACCTAGGTATAAAGGCTCTTTAGCCTTAGGTTCAATTAGGTAAGAGAAGCCCTCCAACCCTAGAACCATCACTATGTGAGAAGTCTTTCATGTTAAGTTCATATTCATACTTAATATCATGTCTAGAATTCTACATTAGACAAGGATACCATCATGACCTAAGTGATCCTATCACTTCCTACCATCTATGATTCATAAGGTGAATTAAGTAGGTAAATATCTCTCAACACAACTCTATTCATTTGCCTTGGATTCACATGTAGGTTTTACTCTCAAAGCCTTAGGATCTAAAGTTAATCATATTAGCTTCTTGCTTAAGCCCTAATGATCATCATTCATAACTATGACTCCTCATTCTCAATGACTCTACATCATGGAAGCATATTACGAACCTAGATTAGAAGTCTCTCAATCACATTCTTTGATACTAGGTGATTTTAGTCATAATTTACCTTAGAGGTTCAATTTCATCTTTACAAGTCAAGATAAATCATGTTGTATAGAGTATAGTTCAAATCATGTCTAGGTATTCCTAATCTTTGATCAATTACTACTCATAACATTGATTTAGGAAGATCACTCATGAACCTTCAATTTCACCTCTAATGGCATCAACCCACAAATATCACATTCAACAATTTAGATTAGGGTTTACCATATAAATCACATGAATTCATCATAATATCACTAAACAAAGCTAAATCAATCATAATTCACTACTACAAAACTGCTAAAAAATGACGGAAGAAAAAGCGACGGACAACGTCGCTCCAAAAAAGCGACGGACTAAGAGACGCCGTCCGTCGCTTTTTAATTACAATAATTATTTTTAAAATTAT
>JAJOOO010023171.1:0-16734 GCA_029582685.1 Solanum piurae | reverse complement strand
TGAAATCATCATATAAAATAAATATTGCAAAGTCATAATGAAAATGATCATAATTTAAAAGTATTAAATCATGCTAAAATAAGTTTAATAAGTATTAGTTACATTACTAAATATTTAAGGAAAATTAAAATTAGATTATGTATTTTAATTGTCTAAACCAATGTAAAACTAATTAAAGAACAAATATTCAATATTATTGTCATTCTTAGTGTTGAATTGATTTTCTTTTTGCATTAGTATTAATTTGATTTTGATTTAAGTTTTATTATAATTATCAACATCCTTGAACTATAATATCTTTATTGGACCATTCCGAATTCTAAGTTTTAAACTTGAAATAATATATTAAAAGATAAAAACTATGAAATAGTACAAGAAATATTTTAAAATTATATCAAAGTAAATATTTTTATGTATAAAATAAAATTTTAAAATTACATATACAATGTCGGGTTTGTTTGGTCTCGGGTTAGTTTTTTTTAGTTAAAACCAAACCAACCCAAATATAGTTGGGTTTTTTTTCCCAATACCAAATCAAGTCAAACCAAACCACTAGTCGGGTCTTTTTTTCGGTTTGATTCGATTTACGATTTGGTTCAGTTTTCGGTTCGATTTTGTACACCCGTAACATATACAAACACAATTTTCATATAAATTGCCGCAATTTTTATACAAATCACCGCGATTTATACAAATCAGATACTCCATCGCAAATATAATTCGGCTATGGAGCACAAATAGCAAAACTATAGTTATAGAGCCCTAATATGATTTTTATGTTTGTTATTCCTAAAATTTACTCTTTTAACATATATGGTCTAAAAATAACCCAAGTTTTTCATTCTACCATTTAAAAACAAAGCCAATTATCCTGTGTAAACTTTTCAGTGCGTGTTGATAAACATTTAAAATATATATATGAAATAACATCTAATTAAATAATGCCTCATGTTTTAATTAATTTTCTCAGCTCCAATACGGGTAAAAGAGTTCATCCTCAATATAGTTAACTTTTTTATTTCATAGTTAATAACACTACTAAAACTGCTAAAATCTCGTAAATTCCGTTGGTTTGTCAATAATTTCTTTTAAAAGAGAACTATCTGACTTTAGAAAATCAATGTACTTTCATCAGTTATTTTTTGCACAAAACTATAAAAAGGAAAAAAAAATAAAGAAAAATCAAAGGACGTCCATCATTTTTTATTGGGAAAAAGGACAAATATACCCTCGAACTTTTGAAAATGGTATGTCAATACCCTCCGTTATACTTTTTGTCCATCAGAGCCCTTGCCGTCCAATAATCAGTACACATTTACCCCTCCCACTAACGGAACACTCATTGTGTACACGTGTCGCAATCCTACGCCACCACCCGAATTGACCAATTTTTTTAACCCAAATTTTAAAACCCACCCATAACCCATTTAACCCACCCAATTTACCCACAAATACTCTTTGAAATCCTTTAGAAAAATCCTAAAGTTTATTTATTTATGTTAAACTTTACACGCATTTTAAAAAATATTATTGTTATAAGAATTTTATTTTATTACTCCTATTAATTAATGGATTGTTTTGGTAAAACTTAATTTTGAAATTATTTTTTCAACAACTTAACTTTCTAATCATTTTTCCTTAACAACGTGGGTCCTACATTTTCCATCATTCTTCTTCTCTAATTCTTCTATTGATTTTTTCAAAATTCTTCTTCTACGGTTCCTCTAGTTCCTGCAAGTAAAAAAAAATGAAAATTTTATGGAGTAAAAGGCATCAAAATCATCACCTCCACCACTCTCCTCCTCCACTGCTGCCGCCGCCGTCTTCTTCTTCTATTGCTCCACCCTTTCCTTCCCTTCCCCACCGTTTCCCCACCCAACCTACTCCTTACCTGCAACTTCTACAACACCTCCCCCTTCCCGAAATTCTTATCCTTTACTAACTCATCCTCCCCCACCCAGCTTTCCGCCTTCTTCCAATTCGAATTATCATTTTAATTTCAGGCATTCCAGTTATGATACTAGATCTGTAATCTATCAAAATCAGTATCTTCCTTATTATCATCCTCACAGTAATAACGGATGGGGTGGGTATCGACCGCCACCGCCACCTCCACCGTCGTGGCCGGCGGTGCCGTATGTTACCAAAATGTGAAGAAGATTAAAAATGATGTTAATGTTCATAAGGATACTATCAGGGTTCATGTTGATGAATTCAATAAGGATTTCCATTTTTCTTTAGGATTTTAGGAGCTTAATTGTGGGTAAATCGGGTGGGTTAAATGGATTATGGGTGGGTTTTGAAATTTGGGTTAAAAAATTGATCAATTCGGGTTGTGGCGTAGGATTGCGCCACGTGTACACAATAAGTGTTCTGTTAGTGGGAGGTGTAAATATGTACTAATTATTGGACGGCAAGGGCTTTAATGGACGAAAAGTATAACGAAGGGTATTGACATACCATTTTTAAAAGTTCGGGGGTATATTTGTCCCTTTTCCCTTTTTTATTTTGTACAAAAATTGAAGGATATCCATCGATTTTTAAAATGTAAAACTACCATTGAAGAATACAAACAAAAATAATAAAAGCATTAAAAATTGTATTTTGTATCCGTCATTTTTTATTTATACGAAAATTGATGGACGCCTATTGATTTTCTAATTGCAAAACTACAGTTTAAGAATACAAATAAAAATACTAAAGCATAAAAAAAAAATTGTATTTACATGGTACAAAAAAAAAGAAGAGTTAAATAATCAAACTTGAACAATATTAGAAATAAAGTATACCTTAATGAAAAATGTGGACTTAAAAAGAATTGCTTATGTATTTGACATTTTTAAGACTAGCATGGTCCTTGAGCCTCCCTTATTTATTTAGTACCAAACTTTATTAATATTACCATCATTTTTCTTTTTCTCATTAATATTTCCTCCATCATGACTTCAATTTGGCTAGTAACTCTTGCATTAGTTGCAATAATATTCCTTGTGAAAGAATTCATGAAGAGAAAAAAACTTCCTCCTGGTCCAATAGGGCTTCCACTTCTTGGAAATCTTCATATGTTTGGTGAAAATCTTCACCAAGATCTTTATAAAATAGCCAAGAAATATGGTCCAATATTGACCATATATTTTGGTCTTGTTCCTACTATTATTGCTTCTTCTCCTCATGTAGCACAACAATTCTTAAAAAACCATGACCAAATTTTTGCTGGTAGACCATACCATGCAGCATGTTATTACATTTTTTATAAACAAAGAAATTTGATCATGGGAAAGTACGGACCTTACTGGAGACATATGCGTAAATTATGCACTCAACAATTGTTAAGCAATGTCAAGATCAATTCATTTCAATCTATGAGGAAACAAGAGCTTCAAATTCTTGTAAATTTCCTCGAAAAAGCAGCTTCAAATCGCAATGTGGTTGATCTTAGCGCTAAACTTGCATCTCTTAGCGCTAACATGGCTTGTCTTATGGTAATTGGAAAGAAATATAACAATGTAGATGGGGATTTCAAAGATATGATCCAAGATACGTCGCGTATGGCAGCAACACCAAATCTTGCTGAATTATTTCCCTTTCTTCGTTTTATTGATTTCCAGGGATCGATTCAACGTATGAAACAAATAGCTAAGAGTTGTGATGAATTTTTGGAGAATGTTATTGACGAACATGCTCGACACTATTCGAGTGACCAGTTGAAAACTTGTACAGATATGGTTGATACATTGATGGAAATTATGCAATCTGGAGAAGCTGAATTCGAGTTTGATCGTAGACATGTCAAAGCTATTTTGTTGGTAATGTGATATCAAACTTCTTGAGAGTCCAAAGTGTTACAATAACGTATCGTTTCGAAATGTACAACATCAAGATAACTTTGATGTTGTTTGTATTTGATTTAATATTTCACAAATTAGGTTGAAGAAATTACAATATAATAGTTGTGTCTACTTGATTTAGATCTAAATATATTCATGATCTTAGGTGACAAAGTTTTCACAATCACTAAATATATTTTTTTCAATATACAGGACTTGTTGGTAGCTTCAATGGATACTTCATCAACATCAATTGAATGGATTTTATCAGAACTTTTCAGAAATCCTAATGTAATGAAGAAACTTCAAAGTGAGTTGGATCATGTAGTTGGTCAAAAGGAGATGGTAGAAGAAAAAGACCTAGAAAACCTAGATTACTTAAACATGGTCATAAAAGAAGGATTTAGGCTCCATCCAGTTGCACCCTTATTACTTCCACATGAGTCAATTGAAGATTGCACACTTGATGGATTTCACATACCTAAAGGATCTCGAGTTTTGGTTAATGTTTGGGCAATCGGAAGAGATCCAGATGTTTGGCATGAGCCTGAAAAGTTCATACCAGAGAGGTTTGTTGAAAGTACTATTGATGTTCGTGGACAAAATTTTCAACTTTTACCATTTGGTTCTGGCAGAAGAAGTTGTCCTGGTTTACAGTTAGGGCTTACCATTGTTCGTTTGGTGGTAGCTCAATTAGTTCACTCCTTTGATTGGGAGTTACCAAATGGTATGATACCGAATGATATTGACATGACTGAGAAATTTGGTTTGGTAACAGCTAGAGCTCTATCTCTAATGGCTATTCCTATTTATCGATTGCATAATAAGTAAATGCAAATGTGAAAATAAGTCAAATAGTCACACTATCTCTAATGGCTATTCCTATTTATCGAGAAAAATGAAGTATCTATTTTTCGTATTTTCAGTATAAGTGTATGTGTGGAAACATTATTGTACAACTTGTTAGTTTCATTTTAGTTTTGAAATTCAATAATCTCTTGCTAAGAAAATAATGAAAGTATTTTTCCTTTTCTAATAAGGGATATGATTGTCGTTCAATAATGATTTTCTTAAATATATTAAAACACATATAGCTAAAAAAAATTGTTATTAATAATCTCTTTTTATACTAAACATCAGACGTAAAATATGATTAATGTTTCTCTAATAGGTGATGTTTTAGAAAGACATTGAAACTCTCAGTGATAAAGTCTTATATCATGTGTTGAGTTGTTCATAATTCGATTTGGATCAGTTTTTGACAAAAAATACAATCAACTTAATTCATTTGGTTTTTTAATCATGAAACGAATCAAAATTAAATATAATTCATATCAATCGATTTGGTTCGATTTTTTCATAAACATAATAGTGTTTATATTTTATATATATATATATATATATATATATATATATATATATATATCAAGAGATGTTGTTATGAAATCTAAAATAAAAGATAAAGTAAATGTGTATGGGAAGATTTCTCATCGGCTTGTTTCACTAATCGGAACCATTTTTAATCGGCTTATATCACTAGCCGGAATCATTTCCTATCGACTTCATATCATTTTATCAGCCGGAACCATTTTGTCACGCTCCGAGCCTACATCCTGGACGTGGCCGGCACTCGAGAACCATTGTTGGCCCCAAGCGAACCCTTGGCCGGGCTCGAAACTCAGCGGAAGACTTACTCAACAATAAGAGAACTTTAAAAGTAAAACCTTTAAACTCAATGTCTCAAAATAATAGACCCAGAAATGTATAAGAACATTCAACTAGCCAAAAGAAGGTAACTCGAGTCTCAAACATCAACAATGAAAATGAAAAAGACACATGAACTACTATTGTCTATCTATGAAGCCCCTAATACTATGAGGGGTGTCGGGACAAGACCCCAGATCATCCTAACAAACTGAAATAATAGAATTAAATGAGGGATCCTCCGGAAGCAAGGAGGTCACCAAACAACTCTGGGACTACAAGTGGTATCAAGGAAGTGCCTGTTGATGACCCTGGTTACCTGTTTATGCATCATGAAATATGCAGACCAAATGGCGTCAGTACATGGATTATACGAGCATGCAAGGGAAAATCTTAAACATGACATAAGCTTGAACTGGAACTGAAGAAACATACTCACTTCATCTCAACTCAAAGGTACTCAAACTCGGAAATACTCAACTTAGTTCAACATAAAAGCAACAATACAGATGCATTATAAAGAAAGCTTTTAAAACAGTTGATAGCAACTCAATGTACTTAATAATGAAGTAATAACTTGATTTGTATGTAAAGATACAAAATAACTCTATTTGGGAGATTCTCTAACCGACAACCATCACTATGAGCTATGTAATGATACAGTGTCTCGCCCACGCTGTCAGAACTGTCATATACCTTGTCGGGGTATAGAACTCATCAACTAAGTGGATCCACTAAGCTATGCCTAAAAACCAATTAGGAATCATCTAAAAAGCATGATCCTTTCTACCCATGTTGGCTACATGATTTATGAGGACTTTGAGTTATCTGAACTCGTCCCCATATCGGTGCTCAGTACTACTCCCAAAATATAACTTAGCTCATATGTTTAAACATATTTTCTCATCCTCAAACTTTGAGATTATTACTCAAAAGATTTCTCTTAAAAGAGATAGTACTTAAAACTCGTCATGAACTCATTTGGAAATGGATGTTTCCTCTCATTTTAAATGTAAAAACATTTACTCTTGGGAATACTTAGTTCCCATATATTCATTTTAAAAAGGCTAAATGGTCTGGTGGACCCTTGTACTTGTATCCATTTGTATTGTGAATCCTTCTACTTACCCCTTTGTCATCTGAACCCCCGAACTCATTTAAACTCAACATGTTGAACCCTTTCAACTCATGGTGATTCTCAATCACGCTGATGCCACATTCCATGTAAGATAAATTTTTCCACATCATTTTTTATTTTTTATAATAATTTCTTTTTGGACAAAAAATCATAAAGTTTGATTCAAACTTTAAAAAAATAATTAATTATTCTTCTAAATTAAAATTTTGGGTCTCCCTACATCATCTGTCATTTTCACCATGAAAAGGCCCAATCGCCAGAGAAATTTGCCGCTGCCACCACTCCTCTTGCCGGCGAGACCACAAATACTCTCTCCCTCATCTATCTCCGTCTTCATCGCACACTTTCACCATTTTTCTTACCTCATCCTTCTCCAACCTCCACAAATCCAAAAACCATAAGCCGCCACACCAGCTCATTGCCCCTCACCAGCCTCGGTCCCCTCTCCACTGTCTTCTTTTTTCCGTACCATGGACGACTCCTGCGAACCACCAGGGACCCCCATCGACAGGAGAAAGTCATGGCCGCCATCGTCCCCCTTTTTGCCAGCGAAATCACATATACTTTCTCCCTCACTATCTTCATCTCCACCGCACACCATCACTATTTTTCTTTCCTCCTCCAATCTTTACAAAAACAACAACCTAAAGCCACCGCACCATCAGATCTGGCCGAAAAACCTCTTCACCGCCATGACCGCACCCTCACCCACCTCGTTCTCCTCTCCACTAGACAGTGTCACCTCTCTCTCACGCCACTGCGATTCAGTGGTCTCCGGCGAGAGCTGGTCCGCTTTCTCCTTCTCGCAGTGAATCAGTCGCCAAGAACTGCTAAATAGGTGTTTTTTTTTTTTGCAACAAAACCTAATTCCAAATACTAGAGTCACTTAATAGTACAAAGCAAAGATAGTCGTCACATAGAAATACAGCCCGAAACCTCGACGGACAAAATCAAAATGGCTACCGTAAGTTAACAAATAGTATATTTTTGCCCAAAGAAAAAAAAAGAACAAAATTTCAAGCTGAAAAAGGTGTGAGCATTTCTCCCAATTAAATCCAATCTCAAAAATTAAAAAGAGACTGCCACAAAGAACATTCAGCGGATTGCTAAACCTTGCTAAATAGGTGTTG
Organism: Solanum piurae; assembly: GCA_029582685.1. Classification (NCBI taxonomy): domain Eukaryota; kingdom Viridiplantae; phylum Streptophyta; class Magnoliopsida; order Solanales; family Solanaceae; genus Solanum; species Solanum piurae. Next base: position 8,935 of record JAJOOO010023171.1, on the reverse strand, counting down.
GTAAATTGTGGAGAAGAAAATAAAAAGTTTGTTCAAGCGTGAGAATGGCCAAAAAGGAGGGGTTAGTGAGGGAAGAAGAAATTACTGCTTAATTAATTGCTGAAAAAAGTTGGTCGTTGGGTGAATAAGAAGGATTTCAATTTTATTTTTTATGTTTATTATTTTACTCTTTTAATTTAAATATTTTTAAAATTTAAATATGATTTTCACTTGCCTTAATAGGCATGTGGTCTCACTCTCTTGCCAACTCAACCATATTAATGCCACATAGGCATGGTCAACGGTCAGAGGGGTTTGATATATTGTGTTTTATTAAGTGTAAGGGTTCAGATGACAAAGGGGTAAGTAGAAGGGTTCACAATACAAACGGGTACAAGTATAGGTATTCACCAGACCATTTTGCCTTTTAAAAAATGAAAATCAACTCTCATCATCCTCAAACTCAAGTACTCAAGTCTTAAAACAAGTTTTAAAAGATTGTAAAAGACTTCTCAAAATGACTCGAAAGAACTCTCAAGACTTTACTCTTAACTCTACCTTCAATTTGAATTATGAATTCAAGGGTTATGATTCATGTTATGAAGGATATCTCGATGTTTAGATGTAGCTTAGAGTAGTTAGAATCAAAAGGGAGTAAAGGTACACTTTAAAAGGACTTAGACGGAGCAAACAAAGGAAAAAATGGTGGGGGCAGGCGATCCTGGCGCGCTGCTGGCACGGGGCGCTAGCCCCTGAACTTCAGAGACTTCATTTTAACGCACTGCTGGTGCACCACGCCAGACCTTCTAGAGCATCTGGGCACGCCACTCCAGCCCCTCTCCAGGTATATCTGACAAATTTTTCTTCTTATTTTCTTATCCTAATTCACCTAGAATCGATTGATTTCCTCAAATTTTCCTTATATTCAATTACCCAATACAAGTACATGAGAATCTGCTAAAAAACAACCCTCAAATTCATACATTTATCTCAAGAACTCATCAAACTCATCGTAAACGATTTAAGAATGAAACTTCAAGAAAACTAATTAAGAACTCAAATCATTCAACCTCAAGAACAAATTTTATGGACAAAATCATATGATTGGTGTGTGGGTGAACGAACCCAACACTATGAAAACTTACATACCTCGATTTGGCGAAACAAATCCTCTATTTGCAAGAAATCTTGATCGTTCTTCCTTTTCTCCTCTTTTCCTCTTCTTGAACTTCTCTCAAAACCCTAAGTGTAATTTAGGATTGTAAAACTGACCTAAATCAGTTTAGACCCCTAAAATATTACTAAAAACGTTAAAAGTTGATGGGATAAGGAAAAGATCAAAATACCCGTCACTAATTCGGGTAACTTTCCTTAACTAGACAGGCTGACTTCAAACGAGCATATCTCCCTCATTCGAACTCAAAATTTAACAAACTCGGTGTCTTTGGAAAGAGAATTCAAAATCCTTTCATTTGATATCTTATGGGCCACCTAAATCAACTTGTATTGAAAGTTATGGTCGTTTGAAGTTTACCCAAAACTCACAACTTAAGCATAACTTGCCAAATTATCAATTTGGCTCTTTCCAAATTAGTTCTTTATAAATTTAACTCTTTCTAATACCGAGGTATTACAATTTTCCATCGGCTTTATATCATTTCACTAGCCGAAATCATTTCACACTGACTTTATATTATTTCACATACCACAATTATTTCCCATCGATTTTATATCATTGCACTAAATGGAACCATTTCCCATCGACTTTGTATCATTTCACTAGTCGAAACCATTTTTCATTGGCTTTATATCATTTCACTAGTCGTAAATATTTCCCATCAGCTTTATATCATTTCACTAGCCGGAACCATTTCCTATTGGCTTTATATCATTTCACTAGCTGGAACCATTTTCTATTGGCTTTATATGACAAGTCTCAACACAGTGTACAACAATCAATGCACATAAGTAATTTCACACCACAAGGAAGAGACAACAATTCAAGCAATTCAAGTCTACAACCATACTATCAAACAATTCATCAATCAATCAAATAGAGGTCATCACAAGGCAATTCACAAGCGTTATGATCAACACATAACCTTTTTATTTCAACCCCTTTTTATTCATTAAGATTTATCAAGTGGATAATTAACCATTGACCTCATTCTCATTACTCTCAACATACACACAATGGAGGGAATACATGAATTCTAGTATATTACAAGGTTTAGGAGATCACTTACCTTAAATCAATCAACTAGTCACTCCAAGACTTGAGTCTTGCCCTTCCGACCAATGTCCAAAGCCACACAATCTATATCAATCAAATATTCATAATAAAATTCCAAAAACAACAATATACAACTTATAATATACTTTTTAAAATGGGTCAATCACAAAACCCAATTCCAAAAATTGAAGTTTGAATTCGAAAATCAACGCTTGAAAATGTTACGCAAGGCCTTAATTAGGAACTCATTGCTGAAAATCATTTCGAAAAATGACTCACAATAAGTTCACAATCCCCATTTTAGTTTAGAACTTGAATTCTTGAAAAATCTTGTCATTTGCCAATAAATTTTGATGTTAAAATCCATAAATAATCAAAGGAAAATGAAGTTTTAAGATCACAAAAGTTTACCCAAATGATTTAGCACAAGAAATTCTTTCAAAAATCGCATCCAAGGGTTTACCAAGCTCACAATTGAAAAATGAGGCTCAAAACCTAAACTTTGCAGGTCAAAACCATTGTCTGATGTCGCAAAAGCGACGTTGGGTTCGCTAAATGCGAACCCCGTACGTGAAAGTGGGGACCTTTTCGCGAACCAGGGTGCGCTTTCGCAAACATCGCGATCCCGACCCATGGTTCGCTTAAGCGAACCATGCCTAACTGAGGCATTTCGTTTTCGCGAACAGTACGATCGCGAAGCACCATCCGTGAAAGCGAAGCACACCAACACTAGAAAAACCATCCAACTCTCAAAACGTCAAAAGGACCCTCAGGATTCGTTCAGAACCCCGTACACACGAATCACATATGCAAATCAATTATACTCAATGTTTCGAACTCAATGGAATTGTCGAAACGCAAATCTGAGGATTTCTTGACCCAATATTCGTGAAAACCACAGAAAACTAACACAATGTCTAAAAAGGCTAAAAACAGGTTTGGGACCTCCCAAAAATCAACCAAGACCTCACCTAGACTTAAAATCATCCCCCAAATCTAACGAAACTCTCAAAATTCTAATCCGAGCAACTGAACCCCGAATGTTAATCAAAGTCAACCCGAAGGCTAAATTTTGAACAATTTCTAACTTAGGATCTCAAATCCTCAAAAAGACTCCGAATTTGAAACTAAAAACTCTCACTAATTAGATTCCACAATTTAGGACTGATGGAATCGATGAAAGTCCAATTCGAAACTCGAAACTTCAAAAGACACCGAAGACCTCTTTATAACAATATTAACCTTTCAAACTCAAATCTTATCAAATTCTCAACTTTAAACTCAAAGTTCGAAATCAATTTCAAAACTCAACAAAAACAACTCACAGTCCATATCAGGAGGAGCAAAACGGTAAGTTCACACATAAAAGCATGATAGCGGAATGGGTTAGAGCTACGTTTAGCTGGGTAGACCGACCGGATCATTACATTTGTGCTTCAAGATAATGCAAGATATAAGTGATCAAGAACAATATGTTCGAAATTTATTTGACAAGCAAAATCGAAAATATTCAAGATGATCATCGAGCTCGCTTGAATGCTTATGAGTTCTAACAATGGTTTTCGTAAGTATATACAAACAAGAAAGATAAATTTATTAAGAGATTTTTTTATCTTGTTCCTATCACATATACATCTGCAAATTCATTGAAAGAAGCAATCCATTCTTTGCTTTTAGATCATTTTTTTGAGTCAATCTCAAATTCGGGGATAAAATTATGATGGAGCTAAAAACATGCGAGGATGAGGGCTTAATAGTCATAAAATTTCAATTCAGAAATATTATTATTCGATATATTGCATACATTGTTTTGCTCATCAAATCTAATTGATTTGTAGCTGTTGTGAAGACGTGAATAATTTTTTGACATTTTTTCAATGCTTTACATATCGTTGGAGGGTTTTTTTAAGCGCAGGAAGATATTGTGAAAACTGAAACGATCAAGCTGAAAATTAGAGGAATTACTAGGGGAATGAATTAAATCAGAAACATGAACTTCATAGGTACATAACTTTATTTTCTTATTCTCATCAATTATTTTTGTACTTGAAGTTCTTGAAAATGAGGGTGCAAATTATCATGAGACAAAAAGTCAAGTGAAACACATTAAATCTCAAGTGTTTATCTACATGTTGCATTTGATATTGAAATTTTTTATAATTATATATGATTTGAATATGGCTTTGCACGAAAAAAATAAGATATTGTTAGTGCTACAAAATTTATTGATTTCACAAAAAAAAAGTTAATTGTAGTTAATGAGGGAATCAAAATAAAAATAAGGCATCTCTCTATTTTTCGAAGAAAAAAAAAAGAGTATTATGATCCTAAAATGAATGAGAAATATGATCTTGAAAAGTCGAAGCGTAAGAACTTAACAATTGCTTAACAATATATTCTCACCATTTGTGTCTGAAAGTGTTTTTTGTTGTTTTTGATTTATAACTTTCAGAGTTTAACAATTGCTATAATGAAGTGAATATTGATCTACTTTTTGGTATCACTAGTTTGAGTCACGAGAATTCTTTTATAAATTGTTATAAAAATAAGATCACGAAACATTTTACGTATTTTTCAGATGAACTTAATATCTCCACCCTTGAAGAACTTAGTTTTGATCTAGACAATTATATTCATTATTTGAGGAAAGTGTCACGATCGAAATAAGCAAGTGTTATGCGGAAGCTAGCAAAACAAACCTCGAAAGACCATGAGTAATAAGACAAACGAGAAATATACCAAAAGACACAAAAATTTAACATAGTTCGGTCAATCGACCTACATCCACAAAGGAGATGATCAATTCATTATATAAATATGAGAGTACAAAATATAGAGAGAAACAACCTCAACTAATTCACTCAGGATACATGGGAGGTTCACACAAGTGATAACGTATCACTTGTGTATTGTGAATGTTGATTAAGTTAGAAGGAACAAACATATATGTATAGAGTCCTATACCTTTTCCAACAAGAAAAAGACTAGTCAAATCTTACACTTTTTCCTAAAAGAAATACCTAATTATGATAAGAAATTCAGGGCAAATAAAACCCAACAAAAATGGAAAAACGCTTTCTCAAATTTGAAAGGACTTGGAGATCTTTCAATTACATTGACTAAAACAAATATGCAAAAGACATATGATAACTTATTTATCTACTTGTGAAGTTAAGATTTATATTACATATGCATATTAAAACAATAGAAAGAGTTTTTTCCTCAATAAAGTTCATAAAAAATGACCTGCGAAGTAGAATTGGTAATGACTTTTTAAATGATTGTTAAGTTTGTTATATATTAAGGGTGAGGTATTTGAAAGTATATCTAATAATGTGATCATTGATTTTTTTTTCAAAATACGACTATTCGTCGAGTGCAATTGCAATGATAGTACTTGTTTGTTAATTTGTCAATTGTTACATTTAGTTTGAGATCATTATCCTATTTTAAAATTCTCAATTTACAAACATCAAATTCTTATATCACCTCTGCATTCTGCATTCAACGTATTTTTATTTTAAAACTACAAAATTCAAAAAGTTTATTTACTTTCTCCAATTTTATGTCAAATAAAAATCATATGAATAAATTCTCACTTGTATGTAGACGTTGTTCGGATGATTTGATAGTGTTACAAATTTTTGGTATGTATAATTTGAACTTGAAATATTAACACATTTTTGACATGTATACACACCTCTTTTAATTAGATTTGCGTAAAAATGGTGTATTGGACAACGGAGAGATGCAACAAAATTTGTGCAGGGCCATAGCCCATAGAAATTAGAAACGTAAGCAACTACTATTACTAACAATTGACACAAGTGGTCCACCTATTAATAGACTACACACAACTATATATATATAAAAAATATTTTATTTCATTAAATAAATATTTTATTTATTTTATATATATATATATATATATATATATATATATATATATATATAAAAGAGACAAAATTGAAACGATCGACCAAGAGTATTTTTGTTGATCGACAAATTAAATGTCCAACTTAAAGTAGTGAGCTTCTAAGAAAGCTAGCTGGCTAGAATGGGGACTTGTTAGAACATGGTTGCTCTCTCACACTGTCGTGGAAGTTCTTAAATTTCCCTATAAAAAATAAAATGCAAATTGTTAGGCCCCGTTTAAATCCTCACTATGGGAAGTCTAAAAGAGATCATTTGTTATATGAATATCTAAAAAAATAATTATATTTGATATTTAAACATCTAAAAAAAGGTTATTTTTAGGAAATTAAAAAAAATCTCACTAGTTAAGGAGCTAAATATTTAGATACAAGATTTTAGTGCGTCCAGATACATCCATATACATGTATCTTATCTCAGGAAACATGAAGTTAAAATTAGGTATAATTCATTCTAAATACATTGTATTCAAGTGAATTCACATATATCTGAATACATAACAAATCGCATTCACCACTCTCCAATATATTTGGTATCCCAGATACATGTGAATTACACCATGTATCTAGTGTGATTCTCATGTATCTAGGATACATGACTATCTCGCTCGCTTCTCTGCCCATCTCGCTTGCATCTCTTTCTATTTTAATGTATCTGGTAGTAATTAAATATATATGCATCTAGGTGTATTTTTCTCAATATATATAATAGGAAACTCTTAATTAATGATACGATATGTAATTATTTGAAAATATAAATAGAATTGGTATGTATAGAGTATAGAGTATGGATGTATATCTAATAAAATGTTTTTTTCATATATATAATAAATCAGAAGATCCAGGAAGAGATAGAAGACATGTGATGATAATATATGTTAAGCACAACAATGTCCTTGGTGGTCCATATATTAATTTTACAGAAGAGCTAGAAGACATGATGATGATTAAATTGAATGTTAGGTAGTGACAAAACTAGAAGATCAAACATCAATTAAATACACAACATATATATATGGCAAGATGGTTGGCATATTTTTCATATTCCTAATCATGTCTAGAGCAGAAAGGCATGTTTACTTTCTCATTGAGTAGCGGAGTTAGAAATTTAGCGAAAAAAATATTAAAAATAATAATTCCCAGTTACACTGTATTAAGAGTGCACAAAATTGAATATATGACCATAGTAACTAAGTAATATATAATATATGTACATTATATAATTTTACTACAAAAGTGTGCATAGGACCGATCACTCTTCGCAAAAGAAGGCTCCCCCATGGTCTAATTTGCTTGGCATTTGGTAAGAAAGAGGAGACCAAATACCTTGCTTGATTCTAGGAAAGAATCTCTGCATTATTAATTCGTGTTATTAATTTTTGTATCAAACGGTCCCTAATAGTATTATTGACTAATGAGTAATTTATGAACAAGAAACCTTAATGATACCATATTTATATATATATATATACTCTTATAGTATCATTGACTAATGAGTAATTTCTGAATAAGAAACTTTAATGATACCACAACAATATACATATACTCTTATAGTATCATTGACTAATGAGTAATTTCTGAATAAGAAACTTTAATGATACCACAACAATATACATATACTTTTATAGTATCATTGACTAATGAGTAATTTCTGAACGATAAACTTTAATGATACTAATATATATTGATTTAATATTAGTTAAGAAAAATTATCAGTCTTAATGATATCAATACAGTATATGATATTGATTTAGTATTAGTTAAGCGAAAAGTATCAGCCTTAAAAAATGAGGGTATGGGTTGTAGTTTTTTTTTTTAGAGAATGAGTATTTCTTGAATTACTTTGGATCGGGGTATGAACATGTAATTGTTTTGAGTGTGATGGCCCATTTATCTAACTTTTCCTTAATTTTTGGGGTTAAGTTAGGCTGAGATGTCATATTTTTCCTTGCACATAGTATCAGAGTTTGGTTCATCCCATTTCGGGCTCCCAATCCACCCTTCAGTTGGGCCTAGGTATGAAGGGGGTGTTAGAGTGGATAAAAGGTCTCACATTGATTAGAAAATGGACTGATAGTCTGTTTATATGGACTTGGACAATCTCCTTAATAAAATAATTTTTGGGATTGAGTTAGGCACAAGTATCATATCTTCCTTGCAAAATATCTTCTTTTTCTTTTTAAAGCAATTTTGGACCTTGCAAAATATAAATATTTCATTTAGAGGTATCAAAAATGAGCTCAACTATAGGTAATCCATTCAATCCATCCAGATCGTTCCTATCACAAATCAAAATCCTTGAATCCATAATTCAATTCAAGGAAAGTTAAGAGTCAAGTCAAGGAAAGTCAAGAGTCAAGTTAAGAGAAGTTCATAAAATTTTCAAAATTCTTTCACAAACGTTTTAACTTTGTTTTAAGACTTGAGTTTTGAGTTGAGTAAAGAGTAAAGTTTGAAGTTCATTTCTTCAAAAGAGTATATCGGGACTATGTATTCCCAAAGAGTAAAATGTTTTCACATTTACAGAATAAAGGAAACCTTGATTTCCAAAAGAGCATTTGAGCTAGTTTTCAGTTAAAGAGTAAATGTTTTCACATTTGAGCAAGAAAGGGAACATTGATTCCAAAAGAGCTTTTAAGCTAAGTTTTGAGTAATTATCTCAAACCAAAGAAAGAAGCTATGTTTTAAAATCATATGAGCTAAGTATATTTTGGGAGTAGTATTGAGCACTGATATGGAGATGCGAGTTCATATTAACTCAAGTCTCCATAAACCATGTAGCCATCATGGA
>JAJOOO010023169.1:0-13006 GCA_029582685.1 Solanum piurae | reverse complement strand
ATTGTATCAAATAAGGAATGTGTTAAATGGTAGAAATCCTATTAATTAGGCAATAAATTCTCCCCCAAAAAATCAGCACTAGAATTGAAAAAATCAACCAAAAAAATGAGAGAAAGAAACGTGCATCCTAAAAAATAGGATCTTTAGGTAGGTGTTTGGCCATGCGTTACCAGTGATATGGTATCGTGAGATGGAATCAGCGTTTGGATATGCGATTATTTTACGCTGATTTCATCTCATGATTTCATATCATGAGATGTGATTCCATATTCTCCAAAAACCATGATATGGAATTATATGAGAATTACATATCATGATTTGTGATATTTTAATACAAAAATTGATTCACGAGTTTATATTTTGTTAAAACAACCCCATATTTATATCTACTAACCATTTATTTCATATGTAAATAAAATTTATAATCACATCATTACTTTTTAAAATTTATTATTCTCACCAACATATAGTCACTTTAACTCACACCAACCGATTGTTGAGTAATAAATTTGTTCTGCTCATTTACTCCAACACTAAATTTATTACTTGTACCGTTTTGTATTTATTACAACTATAGTTATATCTATTTGAACATGGAGTGAAAGGTCTTCTCTTCATTTACTCTAATAAATTGATATGAAAGTTAGGTTGGATAGGCTTAAATGCATAATTATTTATACTCAACCATAAAGACTAGTACCCTTCAATTTATGTTCAATTTTTTTTTTATTAAATTAAAGTTAGATGAAACAATTACTTAAGTGGAGAACAAATAGTTTTGTAATAATTTATTATGCGATTTTATAATTTTTTGTTTATTTGATAAGATTGAATAAACAATTGGGCCTATTTTAATAGTTTTACAACTTATGAATTTTTTTGTTTATGAGAAAATATACAACACAAAAATTTTATATCGCATGTCCAAACAAAACTTCAATTTCATCTCATGATACCATATCATGATTCCATATCGCATGGCCAAATGGATAAGTAAAAAAATCATATTCAACTATAATTGTCATTGAGAATTTCAAAGTAAACACGGTATGTCAAAAATTGTAATGTACACCAAATTGTCACCATAATGTATACAATATTAAAAAATTTATATCCAAAAAAACATGTTTATGCCATTCCATATCCTAATTTCCAATATATATATATATATATTATTCTGCAGATAACCTATATCAAGAAAAACAACATTTTTATACTATTCTATTTCATAATTTTACCACCATATATACCAATTTTGCACTTAAATAATATCAAGAAAAACAAGAGGTTTATACCATTCTATATCATAATTTTTTTTATCATTATATTATTCTAAAAGTAAAAAAAAACGTAATTGAAGAGAAAGAAAAAATATTTTTAGAAGTGTAATTGTATTAAGTAAAAAAGAGAAAAAAAAAGGGGCAAAAATAATGTAACCAATTATAGTTGTGATTGAAAATAAAAAAAGTAAAAATAATAAATTATGAAACACATAAAATCAGCCCACTAAGCTAAAAAATAGGTTAAAAAGTCGTATAAAGATATGTATATTTATTAAGTTGTCAGGTTTGTAATTAAAATTACAATGTTGTAAATAAAAAGTATAAATTAACATTATGTAAATTAAAGTCTTAAATTGAATATTCTAGTAATTTTTTCTATGATAATTCAAAATAAAGTACAAACAACTCCTTTTAGTAGTTTATACCAATACTAGGTTGCATATTTGGAGCATATATATACATACAGAGGCGGATCCAGAATTCGAAGGTTTTGGATGCCATATTGTCTAAATAGGGTAAACGGATCGGTTCCTTTAATTTTAGAATATACTTCGAGTTATTTAATTTCTTTTTCAATTTTTGTAAATAAATTGATCAAATATGAATATTCGATAGTGTTTTCTTTTAGATATTCTAATACTAAAGATATACTGAAGTAGTTTTTTTAAAAAAAAAAAAGAAGAAGAATAAGAGACCTTATTCTCTAAATATATTCTTATTAATATTTATAAGATGTTAAATTAATCTTTAACTAATATAAAATTCACACATAACATTCGTATGAATTAAATATAAATACTTAGTGAAAGAGAAAATCAATAAGAATAATTTTTAAAAAGCAAAATATAATTACTCCTAATAAGATAAATAGTTAATACTAACAGATAAAGAACTAACGGGAAAAAAACTAAACCCCCGCACACATTAATGAAAAAAGAAAAGAAGAGAACACAAAAAGAAAGGAAGAGTTGAAGCCCCCTCAAGCAAAATGTAAAACAAATATTCAGGCGCTGTCACGGGGATTCGAACCCTCTACCCTGATGTTCTACAACGCGCGTTTTGCCAATTGCACCATTTGTAATTATATATACAAAGTTTTAACCGAGGTCACGGGGTGCCGTGGCACCCCACCTATACCTTTTGATCCGCCCCTGCATATATATATATATATGTGTGTGTGTGTTACTTATGTAATGTACTATATACTTTCGTATGATATTCAGTATTTCAATATATTATTTTATTTCTATATACTAAATACCGCATCGAATATAAAAAAAAATGTATACCTTATATCATATCAAATACTATAATATCAAAAGCACGATATTAAAAATTTCAATATATATCATACCATGCCCATCGGCCACCCCTACTTATGGCTCTATCTGGTCCTACCATTGGCTAATAAGCTTTATTGCTTCTTCCATTTTCTCCACTTGTACGTCTTTCCAATATAATACCCTTTTCCTTTTTCTTTTTTCACATTTCGTTTTCTAAATAATTATGATGGATGTGTATATTTTTTCTAAGCCAATGGTTTTACGACACGTTCGATTTCTTACCAGAAAAATGCAAATGAAAGTATGGTATCTTTCTATTTTCTTTCTGAAGTTGGGAGAGATTGTTATGGCAGAGATAACATTAAATATTGGATAAAAACAAAAGGAACTAAGTAAGTTACACGTAGTGAGTTTTCTGTTTCACCTAATTATAATAGTGGTGTTGGTCGAATCAAATATATGTATTATAATAATGATCACATCCTTAATGAAGAAGTCGTCTTACAAAGTACACATTTTATTTCATATTATTTGGCGTTTATCGATTTATTAGTAACTCAAACTCATAATCGTAAAATAAAAAATAAGGAACGTTTACTCTTCAAACAACTCCTTTTTGTTAACGCTTTAAAACTCTAAACTTGAATGCTATTATTTTATGTATTTATATCTAATCATATGCTTCTTACTCCCATGAATTTTTGCTCAATAAAAATTACGGTCATAGAAAAACTTAAAATATGATGCGAACATGTTAATACAAGTCAACATCACTTACTCTTCTAAAGTAAAAAAAAAAACTTAAAATCCATTTATAGAAACAGTCGAACAGATTCACTATTTTTTTTTTCTAATTCATATACAAAGATAACCTATAGTCGAATTCTCAACTACACACTTATATTTTATTAAACTATTTTAAAGCGGAATAAATGCACCCTTAAGTGCTGACATGGCGCAGAGAGTGTGTTCACTCTCTTAAAGTCATGTGAGAGATAAAAAACTGATTAAAAAAATATTTCAAAAATATTTTAACTTTTTGTTAAATACATTTTCCAATTTTTGCATTTAATTTTATTTTCTTTACTTTTTTCATTTCTTTTTCCTTTAACATTTTTCCTCCTCTCTCTCTCATCACTCAACACCCTCCATACCTATACATCTCCATCACCATTGTTGAACCACTATGGCAGCTCCATCTCTTCACCCATCTTCTAATACATTTTCATAATTTGTCTCACTATTACTCACAATCATTAACCATCAAAATCACCAAATAATCATTAAAACTATTATTTATGTAGTAAAAAAATAAATTAAAGTCATTAATTTTCTAGCTCAGGGAAAATTTATTAATCTTCAAATCTTATTTTTTGTCTTTATTAACGTCCGATGAAAAATCTAAACTACACACAATAAGAATTTCACGAAGTTAAGCAACAACAATCAATTGATTCTACTCTATCCCGATAATTCAGTGATTTCTTCAAGTGTAGAAAGCCTAAATCCTCCACTATTTAAAAAGGAAATAAAAGGGGGTATTCATCCTCAATTATAAGACGGGTAGCGAGAACTTCAAGCTTAAAATTGGTATTACAATTGTGGAATTTGAGTAGGAGAGGTGAAAATGGAGGTTTAAATAGTTAATAAAGTAGTTGTTGTGGTGTTACTGATGAATATTGATACTTAATTTGTGGGTTATAGAAGGTGGGAGTGGGGGTGGGGAGTGATTAGAGAGGAATGGGGTGGACAGAGATAAAGGTTTTGGGGAGTTACAACCTACAGGGAAAGAAATTGAAGCATGACTTAGGAAATGTGAAGAGAGGAGAAGATGAATAAGAAGAAATATAATTACGTTTTTTTTTTTTATATATGTGATATTTGACAACTGGCAACGCGTGGTGCACACTACATGGAAAGAATGTGGTTGTGTAGGTTTAGGGTGGTTTATATTCCGCTTTAAAATAGTTTAAGGAGGTAATAGGACCTTCGTAAAAAATAAGTGTGTAGTTGAGAATTCGACTATAGGTTAGGGGGTCATTTGGCCATTTTCTCTTTGTATAATGAAATTTTATGGGACTTTTTGATGAACTTAGTATTTGTTAGAATTTTTGGAGGCTACTCTATCTTAAATTTCAGTATACCTATAAAAAGGCATATGTATTCCTTATAAAGAGTCATCTCAAAATTGAATAATATTCATAAAGAGATAAGACATCAAATTTTACCTTTGTTAAAGTTGTCGCTCGACTTCCCAGCGATCAAGTCCATTGCAAGGAGATCAAAATTATCATATATTTGAGAAATACATTATTAATAGTTTTCGAATGATAGAATTTTTATATATATTTTTATTGTAAATTTTACAAAGTTTTATATTTTTAAAAGGGAAAAGGCTCAAATATGCCATCGAACTTTCAGAAAAGGCTCATTTATGCCATTCGTTAAAAGTTTGGCTCATCTATGCCATTACCGTTTAAGAAAAGGCTCATTCATGCCATTATTTTTTAACGGTGGTTTTGCAAAACCATTTTTTACACGTGGCCAATTATAATTCGGCCACGTCATTATTATTTTTATAATAAAAAAATCAAATTTCAGAATTGATTTTTTTAAAAATTAAAATTCTGAAATTTGATTTTTTTATTATAAAAAAATAATGACGTGGCCGAATTATAATTGGCCACGTGTAAAAAATGGTTTTGCAAAACCACCGTTAAAAAATAATGGCATGAATGAGCCTTTTCTTAAACGGTAATGGCATAGATGAGCCAAATTTTTTACGGATGACATAAATGAGCCTTTTCTAAAAGTTCGATGGCATATTTGAGTCTTTTCCCTTTTTAAAAAAGATCCTGACTATTATATTCACCATGATTAAACGTTATCCTTACATGTTTTCGTAATGCTACGAACATAATTTTGAAAGTTCCACGTTGAATCAATGAAACTGTAACAAATAGTGTCATTCTTAAAATAACACCTAATATAATAACGTCGAAGGAAATGTTGTTTCAGTTTCACAATTGACTTTTCCCATCGTACGAGCCTTGCAAGTTCACAAGTTGAAATCACAATTTAAAATTTTAAATGCAAGATTTTAGAGAATTCTTAGATATCAATAATCTTTCAAGTTTTAAAGTTTCTCAATAATGTCGAATAAAATAATAATAATATATATATATTATTAATTTATTTTTCAAAAATCTTAATAATTTAGTTAGCTTTTATTATTAATTACTTTACTATTTGGAATAGAATTCAAAATATATATTTCCTTCAGGTGTGAAAACACGTTATAAACAAAGCCCATTCATTGTATGTATGCAAGCCGCTGTGTATATATATACAATTTTTACTTCTTCATTGAATTCTCTCTTCTCTTCATTGAATTCTCTCTTCAAGAATAAAAAAGGTACCATCCCCGAATACCCAACTCTGTTGAATTTGTCACTATTTACTTTCTTTGATTAATTTAAGGGTTTATGGTTTCTGTATTCTTGTTTTCACCATTGCCGTTTCTTGAACAACTCGAATTTTCTTTGCATGTACTAATTTTGCTGTTGGGTTTTGTTATTTATCTTCTTGGTCTAAAAGATTCAAGTTTTTGTTAGGTTTCTTGAATTCTTTCTTCTTTTTTTCTCCGCCACCCTTTGGGGTTAGTTTTCTTTCTTGAGTGTACGGAGACATTATTTAGAACTCTAGTAATGGTCTTGTTGATACTACATTGATCTTTACGCTGTGAGTTATTGAAATTTTGAGAATAATTTAACCTTGATTTCTAAAGAAAGTTAGAGATTTGCTGTTGCGTTTTGTTATCGATGTTCTTGTTCGAAAAGATTGAAGTTCAGTTAGGTTTCTTGAATTCTTATTTTTTTTGGCCACCCTTGCGTTATACTTGCCTTTTTTTTCTTCCTTTTTGGTGTTTTGGGTTAATTTTTTTCTTGGATAATTGACTACAACAATTGGTTTCTTGGATAATTGATTGATACTGAATAGGGGTGTTCGTGGTTCGGTTTGGATCGATTTTTTAAATTTCTAAAACCAAACCAAACGAAAAGATATTGGTTTGGATAATTGGTTCAGTTTTTCTGGTTTTTTCAATTTGAAAGTAATAAATTTTTGAGGACATATCTATCTTGATAGACACAAACACCTTGTATATGAACAATCCACCGAAAAGATATTGTTGGTTCAATTAAGCAATTAAACAATACTAAAGAAAGTTATCATTAAATGAACAAAGTGATTCAATTAAGAGAAGGTGTAACTATCTTATGAAAAGTACGGTAGGTAAAGACTAAAGTAATGAATTTTGATAGACTTGGACTTGTGATTGTATTAGATGAGCTAAAATTTACGTGTTGGGCTTGAGAAAATTGTAAAGTTAAAGACTTAAGTTACTTAAAATTTAATAAAATATTTATATTTTATTTATGAATGATATATAAATAATTATAAAATTTATATATCTAATTTATCGGTTTGGTTTGGTTATTTTTGCAGTTATTTTTTAGTAAAACCAAACCCAAACCAAATAGTATCGATTTTTCAAAATGTAAAACCAAACCTAATAAAATCAAATCAAATATCGGTTTTTTTAATCGGTTTGGTTTTTTAACCATAACCATGAACAACCCTAATACTGAATATTGCATATATTTATAGGAAAAAGTTTGGGTTTCGTACTGGTTCTTCGTTTATGTTGTTGACATTAGATTGAATTTTTATTTGTTTATGTTCTTGTTCTAAAAGATTGAAGTTTAGGTAGGTTTCTTGAATTCTTTCTCTTTTTTTTCGGCCACCGTTGTGGTTAGTTTCTTTCTTGGCTAATTGACTACAACAACTACAACATACCTAGAGTATACGAAGACATTATTTAGGACTCTAGTAATGATTTTGTTGATACCTACATTGATCTTTACGCTGTGAGTTATTGAAATTTTGAGAAAAAATTAACCTTGATTTCTAAAGAAAGTTGAGAGATTTGCTGTTGCGTTTTGTTATTTATGTTCTTGTTCTAAAAGATTGAATGAAGTTAGGTTTCTTGAATTTTTATTTTCTTTCGCCACCCTTTGCATTACATGTTTTTTTTTTTTTTTTTTTTTTGGTGTTTTGGGATTTGGTGTTAGTTTCTTTCTTGGATAATTGACTACAACAACTGGTTACTTGGATAACTGATTGATACTGAATATTGGTGATATTTATAGGAAAAAGTTTTGGTTTCCGTACTGGTTCTTTGTTTTATGTTGCTGACATTAGATTGAATTTTTATTTATCTGTTTATTTGTAATGGCTTTTACACATAATTTAGGACTCTAGTAATGATTTTGTTGATGATACCTACATTGATCTTTACGCTGTGAGCTATTGAAATTTTGAGAAAAAATTAATGTTGATTTCTAAAGAAAGTTTAAGAGTTTTGCTCTAATAAGGACATACATACTGAAATATATGTTGTAGGAGTCTTCCCAATCATATACGGAACCATGAACTTGCTTAGAAATACATTGCTCTTTATGTAGGATTGAGGAGTCCCTTCCATTCTTTTTTCTTTTGAAGAGGGTTTCGACAGGTTATTTACATTGATCTTCATGACCTGTAAAAATACCCTACTTCGCTCAAGTAGAGCTGGTGGTCTACACAAAATTGAATTATCTTTAACTTTCATCATTGCTGTTGGTTAATGATCCTTTGTAGAAATACACCGTCTGCATCTTGTGAATTCTGTTTCTACTTTTCAAGTTATTTCTGGACAAATATGCTCATGGAACTGATTTGTAATTTGTTTTAGGAAAAAATGATCAAATTGTTCAAAGTAAAAGAGAAACAAAGAGAGGATACTGAGAATGGCAATGCTAGGGGCCCCTGTAACAAGCAGACTGCTGGGGAACTGCGTCTACGCAAAGGTTTTGATCACATTATCTTTTTGCTTGGTCTTTAACTCCTGTATGTTGTTTCTGCAATATCTTTTGCAATGTTGTTTGGAGTATTTTATTTGAGCATCATGCATTCGTTCGTTTGAAAATTAAAATCAGCAATCAGAGCAACATGTCCTTTGATGCAGTAATCAGCATGGAAATATCTAGTAAATGGATGATATTAACATGAACGCAAGGATAAAAGAACATATAAATGAATTTGAAATTTTCTCATTGGAACTTCATATATCACTTAGTTGGAAAACTCATGGCAATTGATTGTGTAATCTCTAAACCCAGTCTAGAGATACTAAAGCAGACAATAGAAGCACCCTATTGGAAGATTTGCTAGATTCTCTATTAGCTGGTACATAGTGCTTGAATCATCGAGGCAACTTTAATGTAAGCCTATAATGTCAAATCTAGGCCTCCAGTCCTAGGAGGATGAAAATATATTGTAGATTGAGTGCTTCTGGATGTGAAGCATCAGCAAACTGATGTCAATTATGGAAATTATCTATCTGTGAACATGTAGTGTTCGTGATTTCCAGTATTAATAAATAAAAGAAAAGGAAGATGCTGATGATCTCATTACTTTATGCTTCTAAGAAGGATATTATTGAGATTTATGAGCAGTGTTATTTTTACATACTTAAAAAGCTATCTTCCATATTTGAAAATAGTTTTGGAGCCTGTTCTCTTTCAAGTACGAATACAATGTGTGATTGATCAAGAATGTTGTTTTTCTCATTTTGTATTTTTTTTTTTTGGGTGTCTGAATTTGTTTGAGAATGCTAGACTGTGATTGCAGTATTCCACTGTATTATTCTTTTTGTGGTCTATCAGTTGTTTCATATGAAACAATCTTTGTTATGGTGAAACACTCACCTGAGACTTACCCCCTTCAACTCACTTTTTGCAGACATTACCGAGCTGAACCTGCCCCATTCTTGTACAATATCATTTCCAGATGGAAAGGATAAGTTGATGAGCTTTGAGATTAAAATTCAGCCAGATGGTGGATACTATGCGTAAGTAATTCCTACTGCACAGCTGATACTCCCCCCCTTAATATAGAGTTCAGGACTTGTATATGGAGCATAGTTGTTCATGTAGCTGCATTCTAGTTTTCTGCCCTCTCTGTTTTCAGTTAATGTAATGACTGCACAATGGTGTCGATTCTCATCCAAACAAACCTGGTTTTGTTGTTGCAGTGGAGGAAATTTTTTGTTCTCTTTCCAGGTTCCATCAATCTATCCACATGAACCACCAAAAGTCAAGTGCAAGACCAAGGTACAGCTGTTTTTGCTTGTCTTCCACTCGTATATATTCTGACATGAACCAGAGAAAATGATTCTCATTAGCTTTCTGCGTGAGATGCAGGTATATCATCCTAATATCGATTTGGAGGGTAATGTATGCCTCAACGTACTTAGAGAAGATTGGAAACCTGTTCTCAACATTAACACAATTATCTATGGATTATATCTTCTTTTCACGGTACAGTATGGTTCTCTGCAACATCTTAGTTTGTCACATATATATACAACGAGTATACAGTCACTTTATCCCGTTCTACACCTATGCAGGAACCAAACCATGAGGATCCCCTTAATCTCGAGGCTGCTGCTGTGTTGAGAGATAATCCCCAGTTGTTTAAATCAAATGTGAAGAAGGCTATGCTTGGTGGAACTGTGGCCAATATAAGCTTCACGCGCTGCGTGTAGCCTGTCCTCTGATGCTGGCAATAAGTGCTTCCGATCAGATGCTGTATCATTTTGAGGCTTGCTGGATTGTATATGGTGTCCGCAAACTTGCAGTGCCATCTTATCTGAGTGTCTCATTTTTATGGAGTATATAAATTTTAGCTTTAAGTTCTTTGACGTGCGAGTATTATTTAAATAAATATCGTTATTTAGGTATTTGGAAAATATTGATCTCCTTTATTTTTCTTTCTTTCTTGGGGTCTGCTTCTTGGTTGAACGATAAAGAAATTAGAACCTTCATACAGATCTTGGTCGAAACAGATATCAATTAAGTGTGCAGGTTGGTTTGGAGACTACTGTCATTCAGATACAGATGCAGTCCTTGATGCCTTGCACAAGCTTCTGCATGTTTCAGCACCCATCTTGTGTCTGTTTACTTTGTACTATATAAATGACAACACTGCTTAAACCTACAGTTCATGTGGGCATGTTGGTTCATCTAAAAGTTTTTCAATCTCTAAATTCACTAAAACTGTATCTGTATGAACTTTAAAATTCTCATTTTAGCCTTGTAATGATGCGACTAAGACCAAAAGCTTTAAGGTTCATATGCCCCGTGTATAGTTGATATATCATTCGTTATGAAAGTGACTCATATATACCCTTACTGTTATATAAATGACTCACATATATCCTTTTCTTTTAACGGAAGTGAAAATATTAATTTTTATTTATTTTTTAAAAAAAATATACTCTAATTCATATGGGTATATTTAATCCTTCTCACACGTATTTTTTTGACTTTTTTTTTTTAATTTACTAATTTAAATTTATTATTTTGATGGTCAAATTTGTATATGTTCCACTAATTTTCTTGTAAAATTTATTATAGATGATCATTTTTTTTCAAATACAAAATTAAATTATAATATAGCCGAAAAATAATCCTCCTCACACGTATTTTTTTTACTCTTTTTTTAATTTACTAATTTAAATTTATTATTTTGATGGTCATATTTATATGTGTTCCACTAATTTTCTTGTAAAATTTATTATAGATGATCTTTTTATTTTCAAATAAAAAATTAAACTATAATAGCCGAAAAATAGTTTTAAATTATAATTAGCCCAAAAAAAATCATTTTAATTTTTTTTCTTTACATTAAAGATTCTTTAAAATAAAATATAAGAATAAGTAACTCAAATAATGATAATCAAAGAAGTCAAAAAATAATTTATGTATGAAAAAAATTAAAATATATTTTAAACTTTGCTAGAAGGATCATATATACCCCTCTATGAATTTTTTTAAAGGAAAAAATGACAATTATACCCCCAAACTTTCGAAAATGGTATGTCAATACCCTCTGCCATACTTTTCGTCTATCAGAGCCCTTGCCATCCAATAAGCAGTGCACATTTGCTCCCCAACTAATGGAACACTCATTTACACGTGGTGCAATCCTAAGCCACAACCCGAGTTGACTTGGATTTCACTTGAGTCTAATATACTCCTTAACTTTGTCATGTAGCGTTGATATATCCTCGTTATGAAAGTGGTTTATATATACTCTTACTGTTATATAAATAGCTCACATTTACGCTTTTTCTCCAAATGAAGTGAAAATAATAATTTAATTTAACTTTTTAATTATTTTAAAAAAATATATAATTCATCTGGGTATATTTAATCCTCCTCACACATATTTTTTTGACTTTTTTTTATTTCAATAACTAATTTAAATTTAATATTTTGATGGTCAAATTTATTTGTGTTTCACTATTTTTCCTTGTAAAATTTATTATAGATGGCCACTATTTTTTCAAATACAAAAATAAAATTACAATATAGCCGAAAAAATAGTTTTAAATTATAATTAGCCACAAAAAAAATTAGTTTTAAATTTTTTCTTTACATTAAAGAATGAAAGAAAAAAATAAAATGAGAATAAGTAAAACAAATAATGAATAATCAAAGAAGTAAAAAACAATTGTGAGCTAGAAAGATCATATATACAACTACATGAATTTTTAAAAAGTTAAAAGTCAAAAGTCAAAAATATAAACTGAAAACTAATTTTTCACTTCCGTTAAATGAAGGGCATATATGAGCTTATTTTATAACAGTAGGGGTACATATGAGTCATTTGTATAACGGTAAGAGTATGAGTCATTTTTATAATGAATGACATATTAGCTCTAAATGACAAAATTGAGGTGTATGACAAACAGTTTTCGTAAAGAAAATAATACTTTATGATTTTACTTGTCATTGGAGTAAAATGGCGGCTATGAATTCGAAACAGAAATACGATTACTTTTGCCTAAATTTTTATATTTTATTTTAAGAAATCTATTTAATAGATATAAAATATTAATTTATAAATGTCATAACTTATGATTAAAATTTCGAATCATATATATTAGGAGTATATTTTTAAATCGAATTATATATATTAGGAGTATATTCTAAATCGATCTATAAAAATTGCACAAGTTAAATAATTTAAGTTATATATTAGGGAAAATTTCACATACTTTTAAGGTAAAATTACAATTTATCCCTTAGGTAAAATTACAATTTATCCCTTAAAAGTTTATAATTACAGAAATTCCTCAAAAAGGATATAATAATATAAGCGCTGATACATTAATCTGATGCGCGAGATACATTAATTGTTAAGTAAGATACATTACATTTTATACATGATACATTAATCTGATGTACATTTTATACATGATACACTAATCTGATGTACATTTTATACATGATACACTAATCTGATGTACATTTTATACATGATACACTAATC
>JAJOOO010023168.1:0-11726 GCA_029582685.1 Solanum piurae | reverse complement strand
AAAGAAGTTTGTTTTTAAAACATATGAGCTAAGTATATTTTTGGGAGTAGTATTGAGCACCGATATGGGGATGCGAGTTCATATTAACTCAAGTCTCCTTAAACCATGTAGAAATCATGGGTAGTAAAGGATCATACTTTTTAGATGACTCCTTAAGATGCTTTTAGCATACACTCGTGGATCCACTAAGTTAAGCGTTCTATATGACGGCAAAGTATAAGACAGTTCTGGCAGCATGGGCAAGACGCTGTATCACCACTTAGGCTCATAGTGGTGGTTGTCGGTTAGAGAATCTCCCACAAAAGTTATATTACTTTTATATATAAGTAAAGTTGAGTTTGTTATTTCTTTATCTTTAACGAACTAAGTTGTTTACACTGTTTTACAAGCTTATTATATATTGCATGTGTCTTATTTCTTTATATTGAGTTCAGTTATTCATGAGTTGAACAGGGCCAAGGTAAGTGTTCCTTTGTACTCCTTTCAAGCTTAAGTTGTTGTTTAGCATTCCAACTCGCATACTCGTACATTCAATGTACTAATGCCAGTTGGCGTGCATCTTATTATGATGCAGACGCAGGTAACCAGGATCAGCATCCAACTCCTCGTTGATCTATTTTGAGCATTCAAAATCTGTTGGTGAGCCTCCTTGCATTCCGGAGGACTCTTTTATTCTCTTTCTAGTTTAGTTCATTAGGATGTTGTGGGGTTTGTCCCAACATCCATATCAGTTGTTTAGAGGCTTCATAGACAATTAATAGTTCCGTTGTCTTTACATTATCATTCAGATGTTGTTTAAAGACTGAGTTGCCACTTTGGCTAAACTATTATTTCTCAAGTTATGCATGAGTTATATTTTCTTATGTTTAAGTCTTCCGCTGAATTATGTAAGCCAGACCAAGGGTTCGCTTGAGGCCCTCAATGGTTTTCAAGTGCCAGTCCCGCCTATGGTGTAGACTCGGGGCGTGACAAACTTGGTATCAGAGCACAGAGTTCAAGAGTCCTAGGGAGTCTATGAAGCCGTGTCTGTAGAGTTTTAGTTATCGGTGTGAAGCGCGGCATATTTATAATTAGGAGGCTGCAACACTTAGGAACTATCTCACTTCTTTCACATTCATTTCGTGCGATAGAGTTAATCTCTATAAAAGTTTCCTTCTAATTCGTGCTTGCGCGTGTTTCAGATAATCATGCCTCCATGAAGAGCAGTCATAGGTCGTCCTGCTAGACGTAATGATGATGAACAAGAATTACCCAATGCACCTGAAGTGCAACCGCAATGAGAAGTCACAAATACTGAGTTCCGTGAGGCTATTCGGATGTTGAGCCAAGCTGTGACTAACTAGGTTGGGCAGAAAAGAGGAGCTCGACAAGAATAGGCTGACACTTCAAGGATTCGTGAGTTCTTAAGGATGAATCCTCCAAGTATCAATGGTTCCAGCACTACTGAGGATCCAGAGGACTTCATTAAGGAACTGAAAAAGGTATTCGATGTGATGTATGTTACTGATACTGTGAGAGTTGAGCTAGCTGCATATCAACTGAAGAATGTTGCTAGGACTTGGTTTGATTAGTGGAAAGGGGGGTAGAGATGAGGATGCACCACCTGCGAGTTGGGCCTGTTTTGAGGTAGTTTTCTTGAGGCATTTTTTTCCTCGAGAATTGAAAGAGGCCAAGGTACGTGAGTTCCTCACACTTAAAGAAAGCTAAGACAGGAAATGAGTCCGGGCAGCAGAAAGGTAATGTGAACCGTTCGCCCTTTCAGCAACGGAAAAAAGGGCCTACTCCATCATCTGCTAGTGCACCTGCACCCAGAAACAGAGGTGAGTATAATGGCCAGAATTCGCAGAACTTCAAAACTAAATCTGCACAGTCTCAAGGTAGTATAGCACAAGGAGGTAACTGGGCTCCTGCATGTGCTAAGTGTGGTAGAACCCACCCAGGTAAGTGTCGTGAGGGCCAGACAAGTTTCTTCAAGTGTGGACAAGAGGGTTACTTCTTGAAAGAGTGCCCAAAGAACAGACAAGGTAGTGGAAATCAGGGCAATAGGGCCCAATCTTCATCAGTTGCTCCCCCAGACAGAGCTGCACCTAGAGAAGCTACTTCAGGTACGGGCAGAGGAACAAACCGTGTCTATGCCATCACCAGTCTCCAAGAGCAAGAGAACTCTCCAGATGTTGTCACTGGTATGATCAAAGTCTTTACTTTTGATGTTTATGCTTTGCTAGACCCAGGAGCAAGTTTGTCTTTTGTAACTCTTTATGTTGCAAATAAGTTTGATGTTCTTCCTGAGAAACTTTGTGAACCTTTTTGTATTTCTACACCTGTTGGGGAGTCTATTATAGCAGAAAGAGTCTATCGTGATTGTCCAATTTCCATCAATCACAAGAGCACCATGGCTGATTTAGTTGAGTTAGACATGGTAGATTTTGATGTCATTCTAGGTATGGATTGGCCTCATGCCTGTTATGCCTCCATAGATTGTAGGAATCGAGTTGTCAAGTTTCAGATTCCTAATGAGTCAGTCATAGAGTAGAGTAGTAGTTCAGCAGTGCCTAAGGGTCATTTCATTTCGTACCTTAAGGCGAGAAAGTTAGTTTCGAAGGGTTGTATCTATCATTTAGTCCGAGTTAATGACTCAAGTGTTGAGGTACCTCCCATTCAGTCAGTTCCTATAGTAAGAGAGTTTCTAGAAGTTTTTCCTGATGATCTACCTGGAGTCCCTCCTGAGAGAGAAATAGACTTCGGCATAGACATCATTCCAGATACTCGTCCTATCTCTATTCCGCCATATAGAATGGCACCAACAGAGTTGAAAGAGCTGTTGAAATATCTCCTAGATAAAGGTTTCATTCGACCAAGTGTCTCACCTTGGGGCGCTTCAGTCTTATTTGTGAGAAAGAAAGATGGTTCCCTTATAATGTGTATAGACTACCATCAATTAAATAAGGTAACCCTCAAGAATAAGTATCATCTTCCAAGGATAGATGATTTATTTGATCAACTTCAAGGTGCCACCTATTTTTCAAAAATTGACCTCAGATCAGGCTACCATAAGTTGAAAGTTAGGGAATGCGACATTCCAAAGACAACATTCAGGACTAGATTTGTTCGTTATGAGTTCTTGGTCATGTCCTTTGGTTTAACCAATGCACCAGCAGCGTTCATGGATCTTATGAACAGAGTCTTCAAACCTTATTTAGATATGTTTGTTATCGTCTTCATTGATGATATACTAATCTATTCAAGGAATGAAGAAGATCATGCTAGTCACCTCAGGATAGTTCTTCAGACCTTGAAGGATAGAGAGTTGTATGCCAAGTTCTCCAAGTGTGAATTTTGGCTTGAGTTTGTGGCATTCTTGGGCCATATTATTTCCGGTGATGGAATTAGAGTGGATACTCAGAAAATTGAGGCAGTTCAGAATTGGCCTAGACCCACATCTCCAACTGATATTAGGAGTTTCTTGGGTTTAACTAGCTACTATAGAAGGTTTGTAGAGGGGTTCTTGTCTATTTCGTCTCCTTTGACCAAGTTGACTCAGAAGACAGTGAAATTTCAATGGTCTGAAGCTTGTGAGAAAAGCTTTCAGGAGTTGAAAAAGAGGTTCACTACTATCCCAGTTTTGACTTTACCAGAAGGTACTCAGGGTTTTGTGGTGTATTGTGATACATCCAGAGTTGGTTTGGGTTGTGTGTTAATGCAGAATGGCAAGGTGATAACTTATGCCTCCAGACAGTTGAAGGTTCATGAGAAGAATTATCCAACCCATGACTTAGAGTTGGCTGCTGTAGTTTTCGCCTTGAAGATTTGGCGACACTACTTGTATGGTGTTCATGTTGATATATTCACTGATCACAAGAGCTTGCAATATGTTTTCACTCAAAAAGAGCTCAATCTCAGAAAGAGGAGGTGGTTGGAATTACTCAAGGATTATGACATGAGTATTCTTTACCACCCAAGTAAGGCTAATGTGGTTGTTGATGCTTTAAGCAGGTTATCTATAGGTAGTACCACCCATGTTGAGGAAGAAAATAGGGAGTTAGCTAAAGAGGTGCACAAACTTGCACGCCTGGGAGTCAAACTTATGGATTCCACAGAAGGAGAAATAGTGGTGACGAACGGGGCTGAATCATCACTAGTGTCAGAAGTGAAGCAAAAGCAAGACCAAGACCCCATTTTGCTCCACTTGAAGGCAAATATTCAAAAGCAGAGAGTATTAGCTTTTGAACAAGGGGTGTATTGAGATATCAAGGTAGACTGTGTACCTATGGTGGATGGACTACAAGAGAGAATCATGGAGGAAGCTCATAGCTCCAGCTATTCCATTCATCCGGGCTCCACAAAGATGTATCGTGACTTGAGAGAGGTTTGTTGGTGGAATGGCATGAAGAAGGACATTGCTGAATTTGTCGCTAAGTGTCCAAATTGCCAACAAGTGAAAGTTGAGCACCAAAGGCCCGGTGGTTTGGCGTAGAATATAGAACTTCCAGAATGGAAGTGGGAGATGATTAATATGGATTTCATCACAGGTTTGCCAAGGTCTCGCAGACAACATGATTCTATATGGGTGATTGTCGACAAAATGACAAAATCAGCCCACTTTTTGCCAGTAAAGACTACCCATTCGGCAGAAGATTATGCCAGGTTATTCATTCAGGAGGTGGTAAGAGTTCATGGAGTTCCAGTCTCCATTATTTCAGATAGAGGTGCACAATTTACTGCACAGTTCTGAAAATCATTCCAGAAAGGTTTGGGTTCGAAGGTGAATTTAAGTACTGCCTTTGATCCTCAGACATATGGGCAAGCAGAGCGCACTATTCAGACCTTAGAGGATATGTTAAGGGCTTGTGTGATTGATTTCAAAGGAAATTGGGATGATCACCTACCTCTCATAGAGTTTGCTTACAACAACAATTTTCACGCTAACATCCAAATGGCTCCGTATGAAGCTCTTTATGGGAGAAGATGCAAATCTCCTATTAGATGGTTTGAAGTCGGTGAAGCAGGGTTGATAGGACCAGATTTGGTTCACCAAGCTATGGAAAAGGTGAAGGTGATTCAAGAGAGGCTGAAAATGGCACAGAGCCGTCAAAAATCCTACACAGATGTTAGGAGAAGGCCACTAGAGTTCGAAGTAGATGATTGGGTGTATATGAAGGTTTCACCCATGAAGGGTGTTATAAGGTTTGGTAATAAGGGGAAACTTAGTCCCCAGTATATTGTACCTTATCGCATAGTCAAGAGAATTGACAATGTAGCTTATGAGTTAGAGCTACCTCAAGAGTTTGCAGCAGTTCATCCGGTATTTAACATCTCTATGTTAAAGAAGTGCATGGGAAATCCTTCATTGATAGTGCTAACTGCAAATGTTGGGATTAAGGATAGTTTATCTTATGAGGAGATTCCGGTTCAGATTTTTGATCGCCAAGTTCGCAAGTTGAGAACAAAGGAGGTCGCATCAGTCAAGGTCCTTTGGAGGAACCAATTTGTTGAAGAAGCTACTTGGGAAGCTGAAGAGGATATGAAGCAGAGATATCCACCTCTCTTTGAATCCGTAGGGAATGCATATCAAGATACTATTTCTCTTCTTAGTACTCTTTGAATTATGAATGGGCATGTTGATTGTTGGATTTACTTGTTGGGTGTTTGAACTAGATGTTACCACCCTTAGCTTAGTTAATTAAAGCTCATTCGAGGATGAATGTTCCCAAGGGGGAGATATTGTAACATCTCGCACCTAGAAATGACTATAAAGATTTTAAAATAGGAAAATGTTGATTTTTGGAAAGAATAAGGAAATCTGGAAATTTGTCTAAGTTAAGAAAGTGAGTTTTGGCCATTTTCAAACGGCCATAACTCCTATCTCAGGATGAGTTAGGAGCAGATCTTGATATGGTGGGAAAGCCTTTGGAGATATATTTCCAACGCCGCCGAGTTTGCATGATTTCGACATCGTATATGTGAGATATGCCTTTCGAAAGTTAGGCTGTTGGATTAAGGAAAGTCCCAATCCGGAATTAAGGAAGGGCAAAGTAGTCTTTTCTCTAATTTATTTCCTAATTCATTTTTAGGGATTTATTGGGGCAAAAACTTATTTTTGTCAGATTAGAAAAATTAAATTCACGCTTAGGGCTTGGAGAAAAGAGAAAAGAAGAAAGAAAGGGAGAAAAGCCTAGATTTCGCCAAGAACGTCAAACGTTTGGAGTGTAATTCATCGGGGGTGATCCCAATTAAGGTATGTGAGATCTTTTCGTTTTGGGTTAGTTCACCTACCCACCATATTGTTTTGAGTTGTTTACATGTTGAAGAAGTAAGGTTCTTGAAGAACAAATTGTAGAATTCTTGTTGGTTGAGTTGTTGATGCTTGGGGGTGAGTTGATTCATGTTTCCGAGTTGTATTGGTTTTATATTGAGGGTAAAATTGATCCTAAGTGTTTGGGGGAAGGAACTATGGAAGTTAGGAAGGTTTAGAGATGAAGAACGCTAAAGAAAAGTCGGAAGTTGCTGGGCAAAAGGGCTGGGGCGTCGCGCCTGCCAGAGCGCCACAAAAACTTCTCTGAAGTTTGACCTCTGGTGTGTAGCGCCAGCCAGAGTTCCAGTAAAACTTCTCTGAAGTTTGAGGGCTGGCGCCCCGCGCCTCTCAGAGTGCCAGGGACGCCATTTCTCCCCATTCGTTCCCCACCTTTTAGTACTTGTTCCTAAGCGATGTACCTATGTTTCCTAGTCGATTCCAACACTCTAAAGTACATCTAAACATTATGAAATCATCCATATACATGAGATCATGAACCTTGAATCCATAATTCAATTCAAGGAAAGTTAGGATCAAAGTCAAAGAAGTTAAGAGTCAAGCCTAGAAGTTAAAAAGCAAGTCAAAGCAAAGTTTCTTAAGGTTTTCAAGAGTCTTTAACAAATTAAACTTCGTTTTTAGACTCAAGTTTTCAAGTTAAGCAAAGAGTAAAGAGTTGAGTTCATTTCTTAAAAAACTATTAGGGAACTATGTATTCCCAAAGAGTTTATAAATGTTTCACATTTAAGCAAGAAAGGGAACATCGATTCCAAAAAGGGCTTTTAAGTTAAGTTTTGAGTAATTATCTCAAACCAAAGAAAGAAGTTTGTTTTTAAAACATATGAGCTAAGTATATTTTTGGGAGTAGTATTGAGCACCGATATGGGGATGCGAGTTCATATTAACTCAAGTCTCCTTAAACCATGTAGAAATCATGGGTAGTAAAGGATCATACTTTTTAGATGACTCCTTAAGATGCTTTTAGCATACACTAGTGGATCCACTAAGTTAAGCGTTCTATATGACGGCAAAGTATAGGACAGTTCTGGCAGCATGGGCAAGACGCTGTATCACCACTTAGGCTCATAGTGGTGGTTGTCGGTTAGAGAATCTCCCACAAAAGTTATATTTACTTTTATACATAAGTAAAGTTGAGTTTGTTATTGCCTTATCTTTAACGAACTAAGTTGTTTACACTTTTTACAAGCTTATTATATATTGCATGTGTCTTATTTCTTTATATTGAGTTCAATTATTCATGAGTTGAACAGGGCCAAGGTAAGTGTTCCTTTGTACTCCTTTCAAGCTTAAGTTGTTGTTTAGCATTCCAACTCGCATACTCGTATTCAATGTACTGATGGGAGGTGGCCTGCATCTTATTATGATGCAGACGCAGGTAACCAGGATCAGCATCCAGCGCCTCGTTGATCCAGCTTGAGCATTCAGAGTCTGTTGGTGAGCCTCCTTGCATTCCAGAGGAATCTTTTATTCGCTTTCTAGTTTAGTTCATTAAGATGTTGTGGGGTTTGTCCCAACATCCATCTCAGTTGTTTAGAGGCTTCATAGACAGTTAGTAGTTCAGTTGTCTGTACATTATCATTCAGATGTTGTTTAAAGACCGAGTTGCCACTTTGGCTAAACTATTATTTCTCAAGTTATGCATGAGTTATATTTTCTTATGTTTAAGTCTTCCGCTGAGTTTAGTAAGCCAGGCCAAGGGTTCGCTTGAGGCCAGCAATGGTCTTCGAGTGCCAGTCCCGCCCAGGGTGTAGGCTCGGGCCGTGACAAGAAATGTAAGAAATATTTCAATTAGATTCGAAGATTTTATTATTTTCCAAATGCATATATTGTTTATTGCGTTTGAAAAACAACAGTGTCGGATGGAATTTTTTTATTAAAATTAAAATTGATAAAATTGATCATAAAAAAAATTTACTCATAATTTTGCATCACTAAAGCTATTTAAATAAAATTTAAACACATTAAATATTAAATTCATTTTTTTCTTGAGAAAAAAAATTAAGGCTTCATTTAAAATTTTACTTTAGGCCGCAAAGCCGCCCCTGTGTGAATGTAGTACTTCTTCTATTTCATAGGCCACAAATCATATTGAGCCTCCCGTGAATGTAATACATTGTCAATAGTACTAAAAAATGTCAAGTGTATTTTATGATAATTAATGTTTTCAATACAAATATTTATCGTAAACTTTGAGAAATTTTAGAGTTCGGAGAAAATACTCTTTAACATCCATTATAAAAGTAATAAAATGGACCCCATATTTATAGAAAACTTTTGCTTACTTTGGGAAACATTAGAATTCTAATTCTGAGAAAAAATAAATAGTACTCCTAATATTGAGTGATAATAATGCTGGAGATAATATTGGCCTTTCAAAAATTTTGGTTGGTCAACTTTGAAAGAAAAATAGTACTTCTATAAGATTTTATCAGAATTTGTAATGATCTAGATGTTACTAAGAAGTTTACTTGTAATTATAACAAATTAACAAGTGACCTAATTGGTAAAGTATTTTTTTTTGCCGTACTATATCAATGTGTCCTTTATTTTGGTCGCAACTAGTATTTATACGGCCTCTAATTTTTCTGATGTGTGCAAGTCACATCAAGTGATTTTCCTTGGGTAATTTCTAATCCTCTTTGATATTTTTTAAAGCGGATTTCTGAATTGTGCGTTATAAAACCTAACATACATGTGCAACACACGTGTAGAAAACATAATTACTTAAAGATGAAAAAAGCGCACTACATATTAAAATAATCAATAATTTAAAATATTTTAAAGTATAACGTAAAAAATGACAAGTTGCGATGATTTCATGCACGACAGAGTAATCAAAGAAAATCATCCAAAAATATGGTGAAATTAAGTAGTATGTTATTAATTATTTTTTTTGAACTCAAATTTTGAAAATGAATAAATTCTTATAATTATTTATTTTTTCATTTAATAGGCTTGTATATGACATAAATTTAGTAAGTTCGTCTGTAAATTCAGAATAGTGAATAGTCAACAAAATATCAAAAAGAAAAATCTCAAAAGGTTATAAAACCTATCGCTCTATCGATCATATCGAGTACCCTCAATCCTACTGTTAGACTTTCAAGTATCTCTGTTTCTTTCAGGTTTTGTAATTAGGCAATCAACAATAGATAAATTTTTAATTGCTCAAAGTATTCTATTCTTCAAATAATCAAATTTTTGCAATTTCTCTTCTTGTTTTTTTTCATTATCTTTCTAGCATGCATGAAGGAATTCAAAAAAAGGAACATTTTGTTTTCCAGTTTCCCCAAATCTTTTTCCTTTGGAAGAAAATGAGTGATGAGTGTAAAAGTTACAGAAAATCGGAAGAGGTTGGAAAACGAGGCCAACACTTATTCTCTTCCATTTCCTATAACTCATACACTCATATCTCATTTTTTGCCGAAGTGAAAAAAATTGGGGGAAGATGAAAAATAAGAAGTTTCTTTTCTTGGATTCCTTCATGCATACACTAGAAGGAGATAAAAAAGATGAGATAAAGTTGCAAAAACTTAAATCTTTGAAGAATAGAACACTTTAGATAATTAAGAACATACCTAATTGTAGATTGCCTGGTTATAAAACTTGAGAGAAAAAGAGATACATGAGAGTCTAGAGAGTATTAACCGAAGGATTAGAGATATTCGAGTTGATCAATATGGTGATAGGTTTTATAACCCTTTGAAATTTTTCTTTTTGATATTTTTGTTGACCATTCAATATACATTCTGACTTTATTATTGACAGACTTATCTGAATGTACGATACTTACGAGCCTATTAAATAATAAAATACTAATTATAGGAATTCTTTCTTTTCAATATTTGAGTTTAAAAAGTTTAATTAATGATAGAGACTTCCTCAATCTTGCCATATTTGTGGGTGAATTTTCTTTGATCACTCTATTCTGTATGCAATCACCGCAATTATGTTATACCTTTTAAATATTTTAAATTTATTAATTATTTTAACTTATAGTGTTTTTACGTCTTTTTTAACTATAATATTTTCTCTACACATACATCGCACATGTATGTTGAGTCGTAAAATAAATTGAAGAGTTTTTCCACATATAATTAGTTGCTGAGGCTTGAAAGTCTACAAATTATCAACAATAGGAGTACTTCAGTTGACAATGACAATTGATTTTATATGCTTTGATTTATTTTTTGTATAATCTTTTTTGCTGAGATATTGATTCTTGTTCTCGATTCAACTTTGACTATGAAGAATTGATCTTGTTGTTCCAAACGTGAAATAGATAGATTTTTATTAACCATTGAATATCTTGTATATACTAGCGGACTATTCTAAATTTGCCTCATGTAATGGACAATTAAAATAGACAACACTAATTATATGAACTTCATTTTCAAATTTAGAATTCTAAAACCAAATATTTTTGTGAGGAAAATTTATTATTGACAATAAATGTTTAATTATACAATTTTATTTGAAGATCATTTTCCCTTTAGGTGAAGAGATGATACTATTGGGGGACAATTCTTATAATAGGTAATGTAGAAAGGATAATATAATTGAACTGTCAGTATAGTAAAAAGGGAAAAAATTAAGTTCTTTAATAATACCTTATATCATTTTACTTGTGTAATATCACTTTATTAATCAGAGTCCCAACATTTGCACAAATAACATATTCAATTATGATATTTTTCCTGTGTCAAACTTAGGTTGAATATTTATTCATTAAAAAATTGTACTACTAGGGCAAATAATGTGTATGAACACGCAACCAGGTAGGGAAGTATCTCGTCAAGATGATAGAGCTCAATGTTATGCCTTTCCGGGCAAGAATGAGGCAGAGGCGTCTGCCGCAGTGATCACAAGTACTATGCTTGTCTGTGACCGGATGACTAATGTGTTATTTGATCCGAGTTTTACTTATTCATACATATCCGTGCGATTTGCCTCAGAATTTGCTATGATATGTGATATACTTGATGCCCCCATCCATGTTTCTACCCCAGTTGGAAAGTCTGTCATAGTCACCCATGTTTATTGTGCTTGTCCTATTTTGTTTAAGGATTTTCAGACTTGGTGTAATGACCCGGACCTGGAAGGTCATTTTTTTTTGATAATTTTAAATAGTTATTTTACTATAGTTAATTAATTTGCGGGTAATTTAATTATTTTTAATAATAATGGGTCAAATTTGAAATATTAAAATAGGTTAGTAGGAATTATTACTTTTAATACATAATTAATTTAGAAAAGAAAATAAAGAGAAGGAAGAAACTTACCTGCGTAT
This sequence comes from Solanum piurae, assembly GCA_029582685.1. NCBI lineage: Eukaryota > Viridiplantae > Streptophyta > Magnoliopsida > Solanales > Solanaceae > Solanum > Solanum piurae. The sequence goes on along the minus strand of JAJOOO010023168.1, from coordinate 126 downwards.
AGCGGCGGCTGGCGTAGAGACGATCTACTTCATGATCAGGTAACACCCATACAATTCCTTAATTTTGCAATTGGAACATGCTTTGAGTTCAAAAAGGATAGTTATTTATTATTATTATTTTAATAA
>JAJOOO010023167.1:0-19223 GCA_029582685.1 Solanum piurae | reverse complement strand
GATGGACCATGGTTGAGTAGTATTGATATTTAGTTCACTTGATGCTATATGACTATAATTGAGTAAGAATGAAGCATGTGGTTAGTATACCTTGAGAGTTAGGTTTACATGATGACCATGTGAGGTATTGCTTGAGGGTAATGCTTGTAGTTTGAAGATGAATTCTAGGGCCTTAAGGGTAAGAGCTAAAATGAATAAACTATGAATGTCGAGGTTTTAAGAAATAAGCTATTATGCATGTTGAATTGTATATGGCATTATTGTGGAATGACTTTATCCACATGACCTACAATATGAGCATATGAGCTTAAACATGAATGAATGAACTACTTGAATTATGATTATATCCATGTCTACTATAATGAATGCTAGATATGTTGAATTGTATGGTCTATGATCCTTGAATGCAAGTTATGAGAATTATGCATGATTGTGATATTATATACATGCTTATGAACACTTTGAGAGTGAAGTGTCTATGATGATAATGTTGTTGTTGTGTCATTGCAAGGATAATCACACACACACACACCCCATGCATAAATATAATTATTATGTATCAATGGTGTTAATTGAAAGGCTAGTTCTCATATGCACCTTTACACATTACTATGCATGAAATGTACATGACCATGATGATCTTGTTATGTTGATTGAAAGTTCATTCTCATGAAAACACATGATATTAATGTGAAAGTTCTTCTCACATACTAATGATGATTCTAAGGTTGAAAGTTAGTTCTCACCTATTGAATCTATGAGCTATTTTATGAGTTGTGTTGGATGGAGGGTAAGATACTCTTTCATGCATGTAAATCCAATTCAAAGACTTAAACAAGTAATTTTGGGAAATAATGCTTAGCACCGAGCGGATATGGAAAGTGAGGTAGAGGCTTTCCCGTCAATACAAGAGGTCGGGTCTTCTACAAATAATCTCATGAGATGGAAGCTCCTCCGTCAATACAATAGGTCGGGCTTCTAGAAGCAATCTCCATATCCCATAACTATGTGCCCACATAAGTGTTTAGCTAGTGGATCCATCTAAAAGCTAATACATTTTAGTTCTACCTTAGGCAAATAGGACACCTTATGTTGGTGTGGGATTACACGACACCGGATTCCATGTAGCTCACATGGTCTATGTTGGTTAAGGCTATATTCTTTCTAATGAACAATAACATGAATTATGAACACGAAATTGAGTTATGTACTATGGTTCCTCAAGAGGTCCTACTTAGTGTGAGTGAGGGTATGAGACTTCACTCATACATGGCACAAGTAGACTTTGAGAGTGGCCATAGTGTGTTTCTCTTATATATGAACTATGAACTATGAAACATGAACTATGACTTATGGCTCCTCAAGAAGATCTACTTAGTGTGAGTGAGGGTATGGGACTTCACTCATATATGGCACAAGTAGACTTTGAGAGTAGCCATGGTGTGGTTCGATTACATTATGATGAATTATGAATTAATGCATACTCCATTTGGATTGTTGATGTGATTGACTTTCCTTGACATGAGCTAATGAATATGAATGTTTCCTTGTCTATGAGTATTAACTATGGATGAGACTAATGTATGACAAGTATGAGCATGGTGGCCTAAGAGTGGTACTTAGTGTAGGTAGGATTATGAGATCTTATCTATGTATGGCACAAGTATAACTTAGGGTTACTTATGTGATGATTCTATTATGATGAGATGATCTTGATATTTGACTATGTATGTGTACCATGTATTATGATGATTGATAATTGCATATTGCCTATGATTGGAGACTATGTGTATGACTAAGTTTTTTGTGCTTAAGCTATGATGAACTATATATGAGTTGTCTTATGACTTATGTTCTCCAACTCTTTCATGATGATGTTCAAAATTGGAATATACCATGATTTCAACTAAAATGTCCCTTTTTAGCATGTTTTCAATGATTTTATGCATGGATACCATTACTTAGTGTATTTTTGTACTAATCCATATTTCTACATTTTTCTACAAGTGTAGGGTTTGGTTTTTGAAGGTGATATTCTATTGGTTCAAGCTTGGATTAGATAATCCTCTTTGCTAGTTGGAGAGTCCTCAAGATTCGAGGACGAGTATCTTTACTTAGTAGTTTCTTTTAGTGTTTCATTTGAGTACTATTGTAAGGGTTGTGTCCCTATTTGAAATATTCGATTGTATTAGATCGCCAAATGAGATAATGTCTAGACTTTCGCTTGTTTTATAAAAGACTTCTTTTGTAAAGAAAAAGTTTTAAATTTCCGTATCTTTTCCATGACTTTATGTTTATGATATGCTATGGGCTTGTATGCGACCCCTTCGGGGTCAAGTACGCCGTGTTACATCTAGGGGTTACCCCTGGGTCGTGACAAACTTGGTATCAGAGCATAAGGTTTTGGGATGATTTTAGGTTGATGTCTTATAAGCCACGTCTAGTAGAGTCTTGTTCATGAGTGTGACGCGCGCCATATTTATGAATGAGAGGCTACAAGATGATTAGGAAATCTCACTTCTTCATTCTCTAGTCGTGTCATAGAGTTTAACTCTATAAAGTCTTTCTCTCTAACAAGTGGTCTTCAAGATATGACTACTCGAATGGATCATACTACAAGGAGCAAGGGAGAAAATGTTGGTTGAATTGCCAATTATGGCTATGTGACTAGATAGGATTGGATATGCTAGATTTAGATGTCATCCTTAGGATAGATTGGTAGTGTTATTGTCATGCTCCTATGTGATGTTAGAAATTGTATAGTCAAAATTGTTAGTTCCCGAATGAGCCATTCGAGAGTGGAAGGGGGGAAAATCTATGCTATAAGTTTGGATTATGTGTTGTCTTAAAGTTCACTTTGAAGATTGCATATACCACCTAGTTAAGGTGAGGAAGAAGAGTGTAAGTGTTGGCCAACTTCAAAGAGTTAGTTAGCTCTTAAGATTGATTTTAAGTATGGTTATTTTGATTAGGGTGTTTAGATAATACCTACATTTGATTAATTGGTAGATCCCACCAAAGGTGATAATATGGGTTGAAATGGTATAGAATTGTCTTGATCCAACCTTAGTGGAATTGCAAGAGATATGAGAGTAGATGTTTGGCCACTTATCAATTGAAGGATGTTGCTCAACTTTGGTTTAGCCAATAGAAAGAAGCAAAACCGGTAGAAGCGGGTCCCCATGGAATGGTATGATTTAAGAATGGGTTTCTTGATAGATTTTGCCCTTTGAAAAGGAGAAACTTGAAGAGAGGTCTAGAGGAACAAAGAGGTATAAGCTTGAAAATGATTATTCTTCTCAAGAAAGGTTATATGGTCAAAACTCTTCTAAGGTTTCCCCAAAGTTTAACCAAAAGAGGGTGTCTACCCTAAGTCTCAAAGAGTGAGTGGTAGTGGATCTTATGTGAATAAGCCTATTTGTGAATAGGTGTGGAAAAAGGTATGATGGTAAGTGTCTAGCCGGCACAAAGAGTTGGTATGGTTGTGGTAAAATTGGTCACAAAATGAGAGATTTCCCGATGCTTAAGGCTAGAGGAAGAGAGGGTAAGCAAGTTCCTTCTAATGGTTCCGGTATGTGTTATGCTCTATTAGATTCCGGTATTACTTGTCTTTTGTGACTTGATATGCTAGACCTTGATGTTGTCCTTAGTATGAATGGGCTTCATTGTTGTTTTATGATATTGATAGTAGAACCCTACTTGACCATTTTGAGTTTTTGTAGGTTGGAAAGTTTGATGAAAGAGGGTGTTTGAGTAATGCCTATATGTGTTGAGTGAATAGACTCCCCTAAAAAGAGTAGAAGTGTAATTCACCATGGTTTAGAATCACCTTGTGTGATGGATGTGAAGGATTAGTGATAACTTGGGCCAACCTTAGAGTTGAAATAAATGGTGCTTTGAAGAGTTCGTATAAGCTCACTCCCAAGGGGGAGATAATGTGCTTGGATAGTAAGGTCATTAAGTGTCCTTGATGTCTATGATTTAGATTGGCTTGGAATTCTCACCTTGAGAAGTGCATTGAGTTTGGGAAGTTTAGTCCCGGTTTTGTAGGCTCATATGAAATCTTGAGTAGAGTTAGTAAGGTTGGGATGCAATGTTGTTAGCCCTCTATTGATTTTATTTGAAAACCCAGTAAGGCTATTATGAGTTTGTGGTTATGCCTTGGGATTGGTTGAAAGAAATGGTACTTGAGGTTTTAGTAGGGGCTTTTCTCCCAAGGGGGAGATGACGTGCTTAGAAAGAAAGATTTGTTGAGAGTCCCGATATCCTCATCTCTTTCTTCTATTTCTATTCTAGCTTGAGACCAAGAGTTCCTTGTGACTTGTTTCATGTCTTTGAGGTTATGAGAGATTTATGTGTTTCCATGATCTCCTTATGTTATGCATGTTCTTGAAAGAATTCATGTTTTGGATGAAATGAGTTTCCATAATTTATATGTTCCTCATGATGTTGTGCATTTTAGTATGATGATGGCATATTTGACTTCATGAGTTGATTTGATGAACATGCTTTGTTATGCTTTTGATAAATGGCATATTGGCTCCATAATGTTGTGTTGAGCTTGCTTTTAGTTGGAGAAGCTAGTTCCTCCTATGATTATGTGATAGATGATATTTAGAAGAGTTTGTACAGGCTTACTCTCAAGGGGGAGATGGTGTGCCTAGCTAGTAAGGTTATTGTGTGTTTATGTGTTGCCGTGATTTTTCTTATATGATGCATATTCATGGAAACTTGTGTTTTGAAAGAAAATGTGTTATGTAAATTATTTTCCTCATGTTGTAGTGCATTAAGTATGAGTTACCTATTGTACTTCATGAGAAGAATCAATGAGCATGCTTTAGTTTGGAGTTGAGAGATTCCTCCTTTAATAAAATGCTTTTTGAGTAAATTGCATATGAGATACATGAAAGTATGTTGAGAATGTTATGACTAGGAGATGGTAGTTCCTCCTTGAACATGGCTAGTTATTGAAATTCTTGCATCTTGGGTTGTTTGATGTAGTTCCTACTTCCTTGTGTTGCGTTGATTATGTTAAGGAGAAGTTTATGCTTCCTCCTTTATGTGGAGTATTATTTTGATATTTCATGCATGATGGGTTGCTAGTCTTGAGTCTTTAAATTCCGTAAGGTGTCTAGATAGTCATTCGAGGACGAATGTTCCCAAGAAGAAGATAATTTAACACCCGGAAAATTAATAGGTGAAACTAGAGCCTAACGTTTGAGTCTAAAAAATTTATGCATAATTTGGAGTTGTAAAATAGTCCAAAAATTTGACTAAGTATAAGTTCAAGAGAGGGTTGAAGGAAGGTAAAAGGCTTCATTACCCTTAAAAGCACTCTTGAACTTTCTTTTAGCCGTGTGGAAAAAAGGCATTATTCAAGAGAGGCTTAAAGGAAGGTGAAAGCCTTCACTATCCTTAGAATCCCTCGTGACCATGCCTTAGCCGTATAGGCATGAAGGCAAGTTCACTTGAGGGTTCAAGGGACATGAATTACTTCACTGCTCTTAAAGTGCCTCGCGAACTTTTCCTTAGCCATTTCTGGCAAGCTAGGCAGTTTACGCAAGGCTCCACGATGCGTGAAACACTTCACTGCCCGTTGAGTACCTCCGTGGTAAATGCCTTAGTTGCATATGGGCATGGGCAGTAGTTGTTTCAAGTGAGGGTCCACGGCAAGTGGGCAAGCCCACTGCCCGTGTAGGCCCTCGTGGACATGCCTTAGCCTTAAAAAGCTTAAGACACAAGTCCAAGGGAGGGTCCACGGCTGGTGGACCACTCCAAGGGCCTTAAAAGCTTCCTTGGACTTTGCCTTAGTTTTTTTAGACAAGTCCATGTGGGCAAGAGGTATTTTTGTAAATATTATTTTTAAGTCTTATTTTTAAATGGGTAAATTTTATATTATTTTTAAATAAATATATTAGGTATTTTAAGTCATTAAACACCCAAACTAAATCATTTTTCACAAAGACCCAAATCAAAAATCAAAAGTTCATCTTCCTCACAATATTTCTCTCTCTAAAAACCCAAGAAGAAGAGTAAAATTGAATATTGGGCTGCAAGAAATCAGGGGTTTTTCATCAAATTCTTCCCGGATTCATCATCAAGGTATGGTAGTTTTCATCTTTGGGTAGATTCCACCCAAAGAGCCCCTTCAAAACTTGATTTCAATACTTTCAATGTTCCCCAAATCAAGGGTTTTGTTCGAATACCATGGGTTCTTTTAAAAAGTGATTTCAATGGTTGAATTATGTTGGGTTATGATTGAATTGATGATTTATGATTTAATTTTTGTGAAATTCCCCCAAGAACCCATGGATCCCCTCTATTGCTAAATTGTGATCTTAATTGAATTAATTGATTTTAGAAGCATGTAAATGGGTCTTGTATGAATTAAGTAAATTGATTGAAATGTGTTATTACACGTATCTAAGGTAGAAATTCTAGATGTTGGGTTGAATATGATTCATGATTCTTGATGCGTAAATTATGAGAATTTGTACATGAACATGAGAATTATGAAGGTGCTTCAAGATTTATGTTGAGAATGAACATTCTATGATTATAGTATAATTACATGATTTTTGTATGATTATACATGTATTCTTGATTATCCTAAGATCTTAGGGTGAAGTTGACATATTCTAGTGTTATGTCATGAAAGAGGCAAATTGATGGTTGAGATGTGACCTTCTAAGGATGACGAACTTCTTTATGAATGGCCTTAGATTAAATGACCTAGACATGAATTACTTATAAGTAAAGCTTGTAGACATGAATGGGTTAGGTTAGAGCTTATATGATGGACCATGGTTGAGTAGTATTGATATTTAGTTCACTTGATGCTATATGACTATAATTGAGTAAGAATGAAGCATGTGGTTAGTATACCTTGAGAGTTAGGTTTACATGATGACCATGTGAGGTATTGCTTGAGGGTAATGCTTGTAGTTTGAAGATGAATTCTAGGGCCTTAAGGGTAAGAGCTAAAATGAATAAACTATGAATGTCGAGGCTTTAAGAAAGAAGCTATTATGCATGTTGAATTGTATATGGCATTATTGTGGAAGGACTTTATCCACATGACCTACAATATGAGCATATGAGCTTAAACATGCAATGAATGAACTACTTGAATTATGATTATATCCATGTCTACTATAATGAATACTAGATGTGTTGTATTGTATGGTCTATGATCCTTGAATGCAAGATATGAGAATTATGCACGATTGTGATATTATGTACATGCTTATGAACACTTTGAGAGTGAAGTGTCTATGATGATAATGTTGTTGTTGTGTCATTGCAAGGACAATCTCACACACACACCATGCATAAACATGATTATGATGTATCAATGGTGTTAATTGAAAGGCTAGTTCTCATATGCACCTTTACACATTACTATGCATGAAATGTACATGACCATGATGATATTATTGTGTTTATTGAAAGTCCATTCTCATAAAAACACATGATATTAATGTGAAAGTTCTTCTCACATACTAATGATGATTCTAAGGTTGAAAGTTACATCTCACCTATTGAATCTATGAGCTATTTTATGAGTTGTATTGGATTGAGGGAAAGATACTCTTTCATGCATGTAAATCCCATTCAAAGACTTAAACAAGTAATTTTGGGAAATAATGCTTAGCACCGAGCGGATATGAAAAGTGAGGTAGAGGCCTTCCCATCAATACAAGAGGTCGGGTCTTCTACAAATGATCTCATGAGATGGAAGCTCCTCCGTCAATACAATAGCTCTCCATATCCAATAATTATGTGCCCACATAGGTTTTTAAATAGTGGATCCATCTAAAAACTAATACATTTTAGTTCTACCTTAGGCAAGTAGGACACCTTCGTTTGGTGTGGGGTTACACGACACCGGATTCCATGTAGTTCACATGGTCTATGTCAGTTAAGGCTATATTCCCTCTAATGAAAAAGAACATGAATTATGAACACGAACTTGAGTTATGTACTATGTTTCCTCAAGAGGTCCTACTTAGTGTGAGTGGGGGTATGGGACTTCACTCATACATGACACAAGTTGACTTTGAGAGTGGTCATGTTGTATTTCTCTTATATATGAACTATGAACTATGACTTATGACTCCTCAAGAAGATCTACTTAGTGTGAGTGAGGGTATGTGACTTCACTCATACATGGCACAAGTAGACTTTGAGAGTAGCCATGGTGTGGTTCCATTACATTATGATGAATTATGAATTAATGCATGCTCCATTTGGATTATTGTTATGATTGACTTTCCTTGACATGAGCTAATGAATATGAATGTTTCCTTGTCTATGAGTATTAACTATGGATGAGACTAATGTATGACAAGTATTAGCATGGTGGCCTAAGAGTGGTACTTAGTGTAGGTAGGATTATGAGATCTTATCTATGCATGGCACAAGTATAACTTAGGGTTACTTATGTGATGATCTTGATATTTGACTATGTATGTGTACCATGTCTTATGATGATTGATAATTGCATATTGCCTATGATTGGAGACTATGTTTATGACTAAGTTGTTGTGGTTATGCTATGATGAACTATATATGAGTTGTCTTATGACTTATGTTTTCCAACTCTTTCATGATGATGTTCAAAATTGACATATAGCATGATTTCAACTAAAATGCCCCCTTTTGGCATGCTTTCTATAATTTTATGCATGGCTACCATACTTAGTGCATTTTTGTACTAATCCATATTTCTACATTTTTCTACAAGTGTAGGGTTTGGTTCTTGAAGATGATATTCGATTGGTTCAATCTTGGATTAGATAATCCTCCTTGCTAGTTGGAGAGTCCTCAAGATTCGAGGACGAGTATCTTTACTTAGTAGCTTCTTTTAGTATTTCATTTGAGTACTATTGTAAGGGTTGTGTCCCTATTTGAAATATTCGATTGTATTAGATGGCCAAATGAGACAATGTCTAGACTTTCGCTTGTTTTATAAAAGACTTCGATTGTAAAGAAAAAGTTTTAAATTTCTGCATCTTTTTGATGACTTTATGTTTATGTTATGCTAAGAGCATTTATGCGATCCCTTCGGGGTCAAGTACGCCATGTTACATCTAGGGGGTACCCCTGGGTTGTGACACATACATGCATCATAAAGAAGCAAGAACAAACATATATCACACATCATGAAATCACAACTATCACCTACCTCGAACAAAGCCTGAATCCTCTAGGAAACTTGATTCTTTTTTTTCCAGATTTGTTCCGCTTGTTCTTGGTCTACAAACAATAATTATAACACGGGAATCAATAAACGATAACTAATTACCCAATTAATAACAATCCCATCAACCCTAGATCAAATCCTTGATCCCAATATCCCAATTAGGGTTGTTTCCACCATAATTTCCAGATCAAAACCCTCCCCCATCGATAATTACCCATTAGATTACGTTCTACAAATAAAAAAATGGATTCAGGAAGTTAAAACCTTACATTTAGCCTCAAGAATGGTGGAAAACACTCAAGAAAACACCTGGGGATCGTTCCTTAGCTCTCAAAGTCGAAAAGTGCAGAATAAAACATTTTTGGGATTTTATTTTTGACTTAAGTCGCGGCTGTCCTCCTACGGCGGGACCCATCCCGCTACAGCGGTAGCCATCCCGCTACGGCGGCATGCACGGAGACAGAATGCTGGAATTTGAATTCCAAGCCCCCATTTCACAACACACCTTCAACCCTTGACATTCAAAAACCACCCGTTCACCCTAAGATCATTTTCGGGAGTTCTACTCACCCGAATTCGATTATGTAAGGTCGTACGGGTTCCTCAACGTCTTAGCTATCTATTCATGTAATAAAATCATAATTAAATCCCCCAGTTGTTACCAGATTTTCCTAGACTTTATTGACTTCGATTTCGTCCAAATCTGGACTAGGTTAGGAAATTCCAAGTTGCTACCAAAAGTTTTCTGACCCCAATTCTTTCTCCATTGACTTTTCCCTAACAGCGGAATCAGGTCGTTACAATAAATACCAATTTACCCATCACTCATCCCCGAGTGATCAACTGGGGAAGACTGGATAAAGTAAGGATAGAGTAGTACTTAAATCGCTGAACAACAGGGGATACTTGTCTCGCATGTCCTTAGCTTACGGACATCGAGATCAAGAATTTCAACCGATTCTTCTTCATACATAAGGTCTTGTCTAACACAACTGAGTCTCACTTTATCATATAATCTTCGTCCCCAAACCCACCAATTTAATACCTACACATCCATCCACACAATGCTTCAATGAAGTCATCATAATACTCGAGTGATAATTATTGTTGTATGTGCACTTAACTAACAACAAAGCTATTCCCTATAACCACCAAGTTGATCGTTCACATGTCTGCAACATGTTATCAAGGACTTTGACACAACATCAGAACGAATCCTTTCTCACATAACCATGATACACTTCTAAATCAATACTCGCTACAATTAGAGGTGGACCTGAACCAACCAACACACACTCACAATACCCTAACAAACATAGTTCTTATCAACATCTCCGTCTCACAACATAAATTTCCATAAGTTTAAGTTATAAAAATTGATCTTTAGACATCAGATACTTATTGAGGGATATGTCCAATCATACAAACCTTCTAGCCACACTATCGAATGCTAGATTTAGCAATTATGATTGTAGATTGCCCTTAAGAACAGTAGAATTGGACCCAATGATCCCCACATTTAACCACACATAATTGTTACATGTAGAACCACTAAAATACTTCAACAACTCTAAGACAACACCAATTTTGTCATTCAAAATAACCAAATCTTCTCATTCTTCTTACTCAACCAAGGAACATCGCAGGATTGGTACACCTGATCCACCACTAGAGATCCACCCACAAATGAAAACACGTGTGAGCATAGCTAGTGCGTCACACTTACAACCATGTATAAAATGAAATAGATAGTCACATAAGAAATTATCAAATAACACAAAAGGTTTTCCTCTGAAGAGTCGATACCAGCCATTTCCATTCACTTGACTCCCCATACTATTCACATCCTTCCACTGAATCCCACATTCTCAATACTAACAACCATCATAACCATTCCGACCATTTAACTTGCTCTAAACCAACACTTTTAAATGAAAACCTTTCGTAAGTACTTTAATAATCAACAGTAATCAAATTTATGACTCAACCCAGGTGTAAGTCTTTCCAAATGCTCAATATCTGATACCATTGATCATTCCTCACCTTGCAAATTCATACTTGATGAAATATATCACCAGGAATGTAGACTTTCAATGGAAATATGAATTGTAAATTCAAATGTAAAACACAATCCCCTTATCTATCAGCTTTAGCTTATACCTCGATTTTTTTATAAATTCATGGATCTTCGCTTATTATGGATCGCATCTCCATCGATTTCACAATATCTTTCTCTAACAATTCAATCGTACTGATTACTAAACTCAAAACAAAACAAAGCACTTATCATCATACTCGAGCTAATGTATGTATACTCATTTCTCACGTATTATCCAATAGTTTTCAACCAATTTGATGGACTTGTGACACTATTACCATAGCCACAATAAAATGAATGAAATCACGTGTCTTTGAACCCAATTATCTACCCCTCGGAAGATACCTTTTTAACCTTTGCAATCAAATCAAATATTCTTGCTCTCGCCTCTCTCTAAAGGTTGTACTGCATCCCATTATTTTTCTTCATTACGACTCTAGATCTTTTCAGTTCTATTCGAGTGGTGCCCCACTATCTCTTAACACTTCCCATACAACTATGTTACTCACCAAATATTAGAAAATCATAACCTTAGATACTCGCAATTCGTAATTACTATACACAATTCGCTTAACCAACAGTCTTATTATATAGTTGCATTCCACCACAATCCATCACACACTCTTACCATCATTAAGCTCGGTTAGCCCTAGCTATCACTACAAGTCAACCTTTTCATCGACATGGCACCTCAAACTCAGGTATACCCATCAAATTCAAAAGGACTAACCCAATTTTTATACGCACCTTCTTACTAAAATACTTCAATTCCCTTCACCCAAGTATACTCATTGGGACTTTCTTTATCCATAAGCTTATCATTTTGGTATCAATCCACTCATTTATGGCTTAAGATAAAATCATTAGTCCTCACACCACCATCCTTCTTCTTGACAAACAAGACAGGAGCACCCCATGTGGAAACACTAGGACGATAAAACCTTTATCAAGAAGCTCTTGGGTTTGAACTTTAAGCTCTCTCAAAGGCGATAAGGGGGAATGGAGATGGGGCGAGTGCCAGTTTCTAAATCAATGCAGAAATTTATATCTCTATCCAGAGGCATACCAGGCAAATTAGTAGGAAACACTCCTCTAAATTCAGACACTACAGGAATAGACTCAATAGAGGGAGACTCAACCTCAACATCCCGAATATGAGCTAATTATGCCAAACAATCATGCCCTACCAGTTTCCTACCCCGCACGAAAGATACAACCTTAGCTGACTTAGGCTTGTGCCCCCTTCCCACTCTAATCTTTCCCTTCCCGGGATCTCTAGAGTTACCAACTTAGCATTACCATTAAGCACAACATAATAGGGGGACAACTAAGTCATGCCTAAGATTATATAGTCATATCCAGCATAACCAAATCAACCCAAGTCTGAAAATCCATAAACACAACAGGACAAACACGATATACAAGGGTGACTGTCACTGACTCTTTAGCTGGGGTAGAAACATGGATGGGGGCATCAAGTACATTATATTTCATATCAAATCCCAAGGCAAACTGAATGGACACATAAAAATAAGTAAACTCGGATCAAACAACACATTATTCATCTGGTAAAAAACAAGCGTAGTACCTGTGACCACTGCATCAGATACCTCAGCATCGGTCTTGCCCGAAAAGGCATAAAACTGAGCCCTGTCATCTTGACGGGCAATTTCCACGCCTGGCTGCACCACTCCTCTACCTGCATTATCATTTCCCCGGCCTCCACGGCCTCGCTAATTTCCTCCTCATATGCCCAGGTTCTCCATAATTTTAACACACTTTATAACTTATATTCGATTGTTGAACACTGAATTAGATTGCGGAGGTTAGTTCAGATATGATTCAGGGTCCATTATTGGGACTAGGGGAAAACAGGAGGACAGGGCTGCGATTCTGTCTCGCCCTGTCCTGCTCTGGTGGGAGAAATCCCGCACTGGCGGTCTCGCCGTGGTGGGAAAATCCCGCCCTAGCGGCCCTGACGAAAATAGAATCCCCACCAATAATTTATGTGGTTCCTCTCTTTTCTATATTTCCCCTAGATTTCCCGGCTATAACTAGGCATTTAAGAAAATCCCTTTAGCTAGGACAATCATTGTCTACTCCCCGGTCAACCCAACGAAGTACACACTTTAGAATCCTTTTACATCGTTTCAACACTACCACACGCATATCCCCAGGATACCCCCAGACTCTCACACGGTTATCAGTTGGTCGCATTGCACGTCCAAATTTCTCGCTTACGAACGACATCGTAATTTATCTAGACCCTTGCACCTAAAATCGTGATGAGTTTCTTTTCACAACAAGTTTTGCGACACTCAAGTAGTTACAACTTGCAGACAAGTCCAAATTCTTTAATTAGTTCGTTCCATAGACGACCATTACTAATCATCTATGTCTTATACGTCCCCTAAGGCCAGATACCAATTGGAACCTTCTCCATTCCAGTTAATTTACTTGTGTTCCTTCAGCCGGGACTACGACGTCTAGTTCATTTTGTTGAGATACTAATTGGAATCGGGAGATATCAATTTGACTCAACTCATACCACAAGCGACAATAGTAGCTAGTGAGCCCCACAAAACTGCTAATTTCAATCACAGAACTTGGTCGAACCCAATTCTTAACCGCCTCAATCTTTAACCGATGGTAATTAGACCTTAAATCGATCTTAGATAAGACCGATGCACCTTGCAATTGGTCAAAAATGTCATCTATCCGAGGCAATGGATACTTGTTCCGAATGGTGACCCTATCCAACTGTCGGTAATCTATACTCCTCTCTTGCTAATGATAGTGTTACCACTTTTGTTGCTCTAGTTCAGACCATAGAGTGAAGGAGGAAAGATACCAATTTGTATCATCTAGTTACCAATTGGATTCAAGTCATAACACGAAGGAGTAGAAAGAAGTGAGTTTTTCCTAAAGTCCTATAGCCTCTTGAAGAAAAGTATGGACGTCATCGTACCATTCCGCAAGACTCTACTAGACTCGTTTTGGTACAATGAGATCAACGAACCTAGGGCTCTGATACCAACTTTGTCACGACTCAGATCGTCGTGAGTGGCACCCACACTAACCCTCCGGTGGGAGAACCAAAACTACAGCCCAACTAATCAAGTTAACCCAAGTACTACACATTTTAAGCTACAGAAGCAGGTTTAAATAACTATATAATTAATACAGAGTCCTCATTAACTTTGAAAGTTCAACTAACATCTAACAACTAATGCGGAAATACCCCTAGAACCTGAAAGTCATTGTGTCAAAACTCTACTAATGACAAGTCTAAGAACAAGGGGTACTACCCCGAAACTAAACAAACACCTTAAACAAATAGTTTGAGTCTGAAAAGAGTGGACTTAAACAAGATAGATCCATGGCAGCTTGAAAGAATTGGCTCACCCTTGAATCCGGTCACGCTCAAAAGTCACTTAGCAGAGGTCTATCAATGGTCATCTGAAGATGCCCTGTACTCAACAAAGAACAATCAAGTGCAATATCAGTACACAACCACAGTGTACTGGTAGGATTGTTTTACTACAAAAAAATAAATAAAAGAATAATGAACTTGTTTCCAAAAAATTGATTAAACTTATAATTTAAGAGAAATCGAATTTCCGAAAGAAACAAAGTCGCTACTTAATTATTATTCTTTTTAGTAAAAAATCAAGAAAAAAGAACTTGAGATTTTCAAAAGGCTTAAACATATGAAATCAATTGAAAATAAAAGGGTTCGGGTTCAATGTACATTCCGAGAAGGTGTTAGGCCCTCGAAATGTCCGCTAAATTGCGGTTGACCAGCGATTTGACTAAAACGACTTTGACTAATTTTGAGAAAAATATTAATTAAGTAACAAAATTCGTTTATTTATTTATTTATTATTACTATTAAGGAGAAAACTAAAGGGAACATTCTAAGGGAAATAATTCATAAAGTGCAAGTCAAAGTAAAAGAATATAAGTAAAACTAAGTGATAAGTGAAATTATAAATATATTTAAATTAAGCATAAGAAAAGAAAAGAAGAAATGATTTCTCTTGGGGAATTTAATTAAATAATAACCAAACCACAAAAGAGTTAGTCAACACAATAAAAAATAAAGGGATAAGGGTCTAAAAGATACCCCAACTTTGGTCGAATTTGCTGTTGCGATACTAAACTTTCATGAGGACCTATTACCTCCCTAGACTATTTAATACCGTATTTTAAAATATATATTTGCCCACGTGGACATAAAAAATAATGCAAAATTATTAATAGTAATGTGTCCACGTGGGCACATATATACCTTTAAAATACACTATTAAATAGTTTAGGGAGGTAAAAAATACACTATTAAATAGTCTAGGGAGGTAATAGGTCCTCATGAAAGTTTAGTATCGCAACAACAAATTCGACCAAAGTTGAGGTATTTTTCATACCCTTATCCCAAAAATAAATACAAGGGAAAGGAAATATCAAATTTGGGCATTTTGCCCTAATTCGTGAACTTGTCCAAATACTAAAAATACTCAATCATGAGTTTGGGTCTATTTAAATCCAAATTCTTCTGCTGGATTTTCCCTTTGACCTCTTTGGGCCCATTTTCGTTGTTGGACCAGTTGAAAATTTCCTTGGACCTATTTTTTAACTTTAAGAAATCCATATACACTAAGTGTATATCAGTGTAAACGAAATGAATTTAAGTCTGAATCCTTGCATTTATTTATGTATATCCGTCTTTAAACCTGTACGCCTGTATTTTTTGTATATTTCAGCCTGCAACTCCGAATTCAACATGTATATCACTTGTATTTTCGACTGTATGTCACTATATACATCAAGTATACCAGTGTATACAACCCCTTTTTCGGGCTTTTTGGAGCTTGAAAATTCGAATTCCAGCCTCTATTTGTTGTATTCAACCTGTACATCAACTTTTAACTTGTATTTTATCATCAAACTTGTATTCTTGTATTTTTACAACCTGTAAATCATATTTCCGGCTGTATACCAATTTATACAGTAGGTATATCGACCTGTTTTCAGGCTTTCCGAAATCTGAAAAATTTGATTTCTAGTCCCCATTTATTAACTTCAACTTGTCCATCAGTTTCAAAGGTCGGCTGACTCGATGGGAAGGGTTTGAGCTTTCATGACTCAACAAGATAATGCAAGGAGAGGAAATAAAGTCCATGAGGACTCAAAAGGAGTTTCACATGCAACTAAAATGGAGGAAAGGAATTAATACACAATACAACTAATATAAATTCAAAGGAGTAAACCAACCTACTGCAACAATGTAAATTTTGACTCAAGAAAAAATGCAAATTCACATATAACCCCATTTTAGGGAATCAAAATATACCGTATTTGCCCAAACATAAAACACTGACCAAGCATAAATTATAGTACCCCTAGCATGGAACGGCACATCAATGAAAGATGATGACCAGAGAGGTTTTAAGCAGTAAGTGATAAGAATTGGTCAACCAATATTACATGATTCAAAAATTTCCTAAGGGGGACTAATTAGAACTAAACTTGGTTAAATTTAACAAAGGAATACATAACAACAAAATATAGAGCAATTATGAGTACAAGCAGACAAAGAGAAAATGATCCTTGGGGTATAACAATACTGAACAGTAATCCCAAAATGAGATAAAACACAAAAACAAAGTCTCAAAAACAAATTACCACACTCCATCAAAGTTGTAATCACACCTCTTGAGTAACCAAGTCAGATTTTCAACATTTAACTCGAAAAAATAAAAAAATAAAAAATAAGAGTGGCGATAGGCAACATAATAAGCTATAACGACATCAAACAAGGGACAGGCGTGATACAAGCTCCATATTAGTTAAATTCAAGATTCTGCCTTTATTTTGGAGGAGAGAAATAACATGGCAACAACATGAAAAGAAATTTCGCATGCTAACAAACCATGAGAACACGAACATGAGCATTCAATGACATTGGGTGAATGAACTCGCAATGAAGGATAGTGGAAATAGTCTTAAAATAAACACGTAGAAACTGTCGAGCCAGACATGAAACAAAAGCAACATCACAGACATGCTAGAGATTTGATTTGACTGAAGAAAGGCACTTTAACATGCTGGATAACTAAACTCATACAAACAACAACATTCATAAAAGCACATCTTACATTTTCATACAACTGAAACGCCAACTCCCACCTAAACACTTGGCTATCACATAATCAATAATGAACCGAAAAGAATGAAGGCAGTCAAGAAAGAGAGAAGAGCTAACAAATCAATCAAACAACCACAACTTGTCAAAACAGTACATCCACCAAAGAGTTGGAATTGAAACGGAGTTTACCTTCTTAAATGCAGCGATCTGGGGCAAGACGAGCAGCATAGCAGAATTCTTCCACACAAACACGAACCAAACAGCGAATGAGAGATTTAAGCAGCAAACTCGAAATCGAACTAGCTTATAAGAACGATGGTGATCAAGCTAGAAGAGTGAGACTCGAACGGAAACTAACTCCTCTTGCTCTCTTTCATTCGTATATCCTGTAACTATTTTTTGCTGTGTGATTCTTTATGCTTTAGTAAGATTTCCCAATTTTTCTTTCCAACCCCCAAAGCAAATGAAGAAGAGGGGGAATTTGTAGAAGCAAACTAAGGCTTTAAAAAATGGGGGGAAAAGGGATGAAAATTTGGGTTCAAGGCCCATTCCAAATTCAAACTCAAAAATCTTTCACCATTTTAGGGAAGACACCTTTTTCTCTAAAATTTCGCTCCATTCCGAAAGAGGAAATGGGGGTGGATGGCTGGGATCAGATAGATTGTCCTTGGGGAGCGACGTGGAGCGATCTCACATCCCCAAGGATGAGATGCGGCTTGCTGGTGCTTTTGCTGCTCTGCACTGTTGCACAGGGGAAGACGACGAAAAGCAGCGTACTGTTGTACTAGGCACGCGTTTCCTCGCACCATGAGCTTTTCGTGAATCGCCGTGAGAAATCATGAACGTAGGAGGCGTCGTTGGTTGTTGTTTGGATTGTCATTTTGTTGAACGTGAAGATGCCGTGAGTTGCTTTTGGCCTTGTCTCCATCGTTGTTGTCGTATAGCTGAGATTAACGTTGGAGGAATGTCTTGCTGGGTCTTTTTTGAGAATTGGAGTTGGGTCGGGTCGACTGGGAATGGGCTGGGTATCGGAGGAAAGTTGGAATTGCTGAAATGAAAAGAGTGGGATGCGGTTAATTGAGTTGGGTCGGTTATTTTGCTGAAATTAAGGCCCAAAGTTGGCCTGAAGGGGTTGAAATAATTGTTAAGGAAGGAATTGGATTTGTAATTTAGGACTTGGCCAAATGAGTTGCAAAATTAGCCAATTTAAATTACAAATAAGTCCAAACTTAGTTAATTGGGACAAGTTCGGCTAATAATTAAATGAGATGAATTAATATAATTAATTTACAAGCTTCTTAATCTTAACGAAATAAAAATAATTAACTTACTTGTGAAATAATTGATTCGGAGATATAAACTAATATTAAGTGAGCTAATTAACAAAACACTTAAAAAAGTAAAATCTTTTTTAAAGGGAAAAGGGTCAAATGCCCCCTCAAGCTTTAACCATATTTCCAACTACACACTTAACCTTTGCGGGGGTCCTATTACCCCCCTGAACCTTTTTTTTTTTTATATTAGTTCACCCTCAGACGCTGATGTGTCCACATACGTGAACTCACCTCCGTGAGGCGCGTAAGAACGTAATAAAATGTCCATGTGGAGTCCAAATAAGCCTCCCAACAGTAACTTTACTCTTTATTTAACCATACATTTATTTTTTATTCTTTTCCCAATTCATTTATCTCCATCTCTTTTGTTCTTGAACAAAATCTCTCTTCTTTGTTCTTCATCCACCATTTTCAAAGTTTGAATTTAGTTGTTGTATCTTC
>JAJOOO010023165.1:0-16101 GCA_029582685.1 Solanum piurae | reverse complement strand
TTATCTAGAAGGTCTTTCAACTGCTCTTTCAATTCCTTAAGCTCAGCTGGAGCCATTCTGTAAGGAGGAATATAGATAGGCTGGGTATCTGGAAGGAGATCAATTCCAAAGTCGATTTCCCTTTCGGGAGGAACTCCGAGAAGATCTTCTCGAAACACTTCTGGGAACTCGTTAACCACTGAATCTGACTCAAGAGTTGGGGTTTCGAAGCTTGAATCCTTAACCCAGACTAAATGATAGAAATACCCTTTAGAAATAATCTTTCTGGCCTTAAGGTAAGAAATGAATCAACCTATAGGCGCTAAGCTATTACCCTTCCATTCTAAGATTGGTTCGTCTGGAAACTGAAAACGAACAATCCTAGTTCTACAATCGACTGAGGCATAACATAACTGTAACCAATCCATGCCTAAAATTATATCAAAGTCTACCATTTCTAACTTTACAAGATCTGTTGAAGTGACTTTCTGGGAGGCTGCTACAGGGCAATTTTTGTATACCCATCTAGCTATAACTGGGTTACCAACTGGAGTAGAGACTGAGAAAGGTTCTAAAAGAGTTTCTGGACTAACATCGAATTTGACTGCTATATAAGAAGTTACAAAGGAAAGAGTAGCCCTTGGATCTAACAAAGCATAAAAATCTAAGTCAAAGACTCGTAACGTACCAGTGACTACATCTGGAGAGTCTTCCTGATCCTGGCGAACCTGAAGAACATACAACCTATTTTGGCGCTGACCGTCACCTGTACCAGATGAGTTATCCTGCTGAGTCAGGCGACCTGCTGGTGCTGCTGAAGTTGTGAACTGAGCTCTACCATTGTTACCTCCTTGACCCTGTCTAGATGGATAATCTTTCAACCTGTGACCAGACTAACCACACCCAAAGCATCATTCTTTTCCTGCAAGGCACTCGCGCAGATAGTTCTTACCATATTTAGGAAAAGTTGGGTAGGTTTTGGTACCTGTAACACTTCCCTGAGACTTAGAGCCTGATTCCTTACCTTTCTGATCTTGTCTGAACTTGGAGGATAGAACACTAGCTGATAAAGGGGCTGGGGCTGAAAATTTCTGCTGACCCTGCGAGCGATTTCCACCACCCGATTTCTGTTGAGTATACTCATAGTTTCCAGTCCTAGCCTTCTTGTTCTCCTTAGCCTGTTCCCTAAGCTTATCTCCATCAACCTGCTGAGCATGAGTCATGAGCCTAGAAATGCTCATATTTTCCAGCAACATAGTATTTCTACACTCTGTCTTCACCAAGTCTGATACTCCATATAGAAACTTACTCATTTGAGCCCTGGAATTAGCA
Source organism: Solanum piurae (assembly GCA_029582685.1). Taxonomy (NCBI): domain Eukaryota; kingdom Viridiplantae; phylum Streptophyta; class Magnoliopsida; order Solanales; family Solanaceae; genus Solanum; species Solanum piurae. Next base: position 14,790 of record JAJOOO010023165.1, on the reverse strand, counting down.
ACCATGTGAGGAGCATACTTGGAGAGTTGGGTAAACTTGAGCCTATACTCTTGGACTGCCATGCTACCTTGCCTTAACTTCATAAATTCCTGAACTTTTTCCTCTCTTAACTCTCTTGGGAAGAACCTGTCCATAAAGGTCTCACTAAAGCAATCACAAGTGATAGGAGTTGCATCTGTACCCCTGTTCTCTTTCCATTGAGTATACCAGATATGAGCCACATCCTTAAGTTGGTACGATGCTAACTCAACCTGATCATTCCTAGTTACTTGCATCACTTTAAAGATCTTCTTGACCTCATCAATGAAGTTTTACGGATCCTCACCAATCTGCAATCCTAAGAACTCTGGTGGATTCATCCTAAAAAAATCTCGCACTCTAGCTGCAGCTAAACCCACATTAGTATTTGCCGGAACTGGAACCCGCTGGTTGTTCTGGTTGGTCACACTCTGAGCCAACATCTGAATGGCGTTTCAGAACTCTGCATTCGAAATTTCTTGATCTGGGACTGGAGGAGCTGCGTTTGCGTTCCTGGTATTTGCATTCCTGGCGTTCACTCTACGAGGAGGCATGATCACTGAAACGTAGAACGTTGAGTTAGAATGGAATTAGATCATACCTTATGCACGATAAGAGTAACAAGAAAATGAAGATTTTTCCTAAATCACTTTGTAGCCTCCCTCTCATTAAATGTAGTGCGCACTACACACCCATAAAAATGACTCTACCTAGCGCAACCTTTCAGACATCCTAGGACACTTAAACCTAGAGTGCTCTGATACCAAGTTTGTCACGCCCCGAGCTACCCCCGAGACGCGGATACGGGACCTAGGATCACAAGTGACCCCAAGCTAACTCTGCTGGCATGACATGAGCATACTAAGAATAACAATAACTAATGCGAAAGCTTAAATATCATGAAAACGAAAGTAATGGGGAAAATCCATTCTAAAACTGAATATATATAAATCTAAGAGTTTAATACATGAGAAATATCAAACTCAAATACTATGCTGAATCTAACCATGTCTGAAAATTGCCTCTAACTGACTAGAAGTATTGGGACATGCCCCAGCTAAATCTAGCAAAAACTGAAACTAAAAGACTGAAATACTGAAGTAAATAACATGACTATTGTCCTCCGAGAATAAGGACTCACCACTGATGCTGCTAACCTAGAGATCAAGAACCGATCTATGCGTGATCTAACTGCTAAGGACCTGAACCTACATCTCGAGAAGATGTAGCACAGTGTATGCGTCAGTACTTGAGAGGTACTGAGCATGCATGATAGAGTAAAGCTGAAATAACATGTAACTGAACAAGCAATAAACCAATGATATAACTGGACATGATATAGATACTGAATGCTGAACTAACTGAATACAAAGACCACCTTTATAACATGCTGATACTTAGAACTGTCTGTACTGAAATATGGTCAATGCAATAGAGTCTGACTGAATTGTGGGAGCTACTAATAATCGACATAAAACCACATGAGCTAAATGTGCAGTCCGATGTATACCCCCCATTGAGAGGACCCAATGCATCTGGCCAAAGGTGTAGAGGCCTGCTGGCGTGATCACTAAAATGATGCCTACAAAGGGGACTTACAACCTACGTGACTCGTAGTTCTGGGACTATATAGGTGACTAACCCTAGTCCAACTCGATATTATGCTACTCCCAATAGATTAAATGATTAACACATTAAGATTGAATTTCTAAAATATACTAGATAGCTCAAACTGACATGCAAACTGAGAATGCAACAATTATGATTGATAATGTGACATTCGTAAATTGAAGCATGTGTATATCTGTAATAACTAAATAATCTAACCTAGCATGCATAATTCATGAACTAATGAATATATATAACTAGGGTTCTGAATATCATATGAGAAACTGAATAATAACATGGTAATCTGATTTGGAACATTAAATTAACTAATTCATGATAATCTACTGAAGTTCTGGAAACCCTAGGTCTAGTTAATATTAGGGAATCAAGAATCTGACTGAATTCTACGGACCTAATGGACAAAAGGAAGACACTAGTGAAATCCCACATACCTAGTGACAAATTCCACGAAGAAATCCTTCGATTTCAGGGCAGGAACTTGAGGAAACTTGCTGCGTTCTTGAACTAGGGTTCTTTACTTGTTTCTCCTCTTAGCGTTCTAAGTTTCTAAGTTTTGATGAATGATTTGACTTAGGTAAGTTCTAGTTTTGTTTTAGGCTAAAACTAACCAAAACAACGCAGTTTAGGGTTAAAACGACGTAGTTTAGGGGTCCAACAAAAATGAAAAAGATCAAAAGACCCCGACTTAACTGCTGTCGGAGTGACCGATGGACCGTCGATCGACTGACGGTCCGTGCTGTTCAACCGTCGATCAGTACTGGAGGCTGGTTTCTGGGGTCTGATCCACAGAAGCGGAACACGGTCCGTGGTCTGACCTTCGATCCGTGGGTTCAGCCATGGGTCGACCCTTAGATGAATTTTGGGGCTGAGTTCTGTGGGAGGTTGCTGATGCGAACCATGGACCACTAGCACGGGCCGTGGGTCACCCTACGGTCCGTGGGTGGCGTCCGTGAGTTGCACCTGCAACTCCTGAAAATCTGGTTTAAGGTCTGTTTTTGGATACGGGGTGTTACAATTTGTATGAATTAAACAACAATTGATGGATTCTTACACTAAGTAAGAAGCATTTTGAAAAGAATAGTTTAGACTTGGGGATGATTAAGATTGCATGAACTCCCCTCAGTGATTGGCTAGAATAATTGTTCTCCTTAATTTTATGAGCTAAAATGTTATTCAATTCAGTCTTGTACATTTAGTTGTGTATCCCAATTCCAAACCCTTGACTTGTTTTAACCTAATTTTGTATTAGATTGTGTAGAGAAATGGTGCAATCATGCAATGATGATCACAAAATTGCTCTTATCAGGTATGTTCTATATATAGAGGTTAATATTGTCTAAAGTGAAACAATTGAGTACGCATGTTTCATGTGTTAATTGTTCTAATACAAAATAAAATAATCGTCAAAACTAAAGAGTCTTATTCTTCCAAATTATTCTCTCCCACTTAGCCTTCGTGAATTTTTTTTGCAAGTTTAAATAAGATATTCACCAAAATACATCTACTGATATTTGTGATGTTGTCCTCTTCAAAAATGCTCTTAATTTAGTACATATATAATTCTCATTTGAGGAGGAAAATTTAGTTCCTCATTTTCAGTTCATGAGAAAGAACCAACTCCTGAAACACATTTTTTTTTCTACTCCACCTTGAACTCCCATCTAGAAATCATAAGTGTCAAGAGGATGCAATTATTAAAGAAGGTCTTAGAGATAGCATGAAAAAAGATCTAATAAACGCAAGAAAAAGTGATAAACTCCAGGTTACTTTAAAAGAGCAATCTATTTTTTTATTTCATCCATTTGTACAAGGAAGTTTGAGGTTGATAACTCAACTTTCTTCTTTCGCTTTATAACTTTGCATTACTTAAGCATCCCCATAGGCAGTGCCATCGTAGAGTTTATCTATGATGGTCATAGAATACTTAATTCTTTCTAGATCTTATTTTCTTTATCTTTATTAAAAGTAGATGTTGCTAGCCTAACCTCATTACAGTTTTCAGCGAAAGTGTTCTTATAATTACTAGAAAATTATCATTATATGCATAATACAAATAATACTTAAATATATTAATTGCTTCCTAATAAAGACATGACACTAGAAAGATAGTAATTTCCCCCCCAAATTTATAAGTTTCTAGTTAATTGGCAAAACTTTATTTGATATTTCAGAACTTTGAATTAAACTATTTAACAATTATTATCTATATATACTAATAAGATTTTTGAAAATAAAACCCAGTGTATTTCATTTAGGGTTATAAACTATAAACGTGTACTCACAAATAACTATTTATATAATAAACACAAAATTTTTAGAGGTCTTTAACTTTTGGGGGCTTAAACTATATGCTTCAGTGACCTTACTCTTGAGTTACAAGCAATAAAACATTTTTTTCCATTCCAATGTCCTCAAATTCCATCACTAATAATTTCCAACTTTACTTCTATAATTTAGACTAATAAGTAAAGCTACTTAATTTTTTCAGCTAATTTGATGCCACAATTTTCCACTAATATTCTATTTTTCTCAAGACACCTTAAATAATCGTCTCTAGTAAATGAGGCAATTAAGTCAAACACACAATTATAATTGTGATGATATGACATTGGAGCCTAACTCAACTTTTAAAAGTGGATTATCCATGAATACATAAGGTGTGCCTCATTAACACATAGCACACAATTGTAATTGGGGTTTTAGGCCAAGAGCAAGACACATGTGCTTTTTAGAAGTCAATCACACATCAATTTTTAATTCAAACATTATAACTTATATAGAAAAAAACTAGTAATTCATACAAATATATTAACTAAACACTTAGTCTCCATATCAATTTTCAAAATTAAAATAACTGAGCACTTATTATTTTGAAATTCAATTAAAACCCTTGCTATGAGTACAATCTTTTTTACTATGCATCTAAAGGTCTATATATAGAAGTTCAAAGTAAGGTGTCAAGGAATATGTTATTTGCGGATGATATAGTTCTAATTGACGTGACTTGAGCAAGAGTCAACACTAAACAAGTGAGATGTGGAGACAGACCATAGAATCTAAAGAGTTCGGTTTGAACAGAACCAATCGCAAGTTCAATGACATAGCACATAAGATTAGTGTGGAAGTATAACTTACTACACAAGCAGCTTCAAAGAGGGAAGTTTCAGGTATATATCTTAGATCAATTATCCAAAAAGATGGGAGATTGACAACGATGTTACACATCATATCGGTGCTAGTTGGATGAGATTGAAGCTTGGATATGGAGTCTTGTGTGATAATACGGTGCAACCTAAACTTAAAGGCAAGTTCTACAAAGTGATGGTTAGAACTACTATGATGTATAAGGTGGAGTGTTGGTCAGTCAAGAAATCTCATGTTCAAAAGATGAAAGTTGTGGAGATGAGGATGTTCCGTTGAATGTATGGCCATGTTAGGAATGATAATATTAGAAGTGAAGATATCCCAGTGTCATGACCCAGGGGTACACCCTAGATGTAACACGTCGTACTTGACACCGAAAGGGTCTCATACAAGCCCTTATCATATCATAACATAAGATAAAAGAAATGATGTGGAAATTTAAAAACTTTATCCATAAAATTAAAGTCTTTTATGAAAGCAAGCGGAAGTCTAGACTTGTCTCAATTAGCCATATAATACAATCTTTGAATAAAAAATAAGGTAACAACCCTTTCAACATAATCCGAAAATGAAATACTAGAAATAAACTACAAATGACTCATACGTCCTCGAATCATGAGGACTCACCACAAGCTAGGAGAATAGTTGATCCAAGCTTGAACCAAAAGAAGATCGCCTTAAGAACCGGACCCTACACTTTGGAAAAATGTAGAAAATATGGGTTAGTACAAAAATATATTACGTACGATAGCCATGCATAAAAACCTTGAAAATATGCTAAAAAGGACATTTTAGTTGAAAAGCATGAACTTTACTAAGTTTGAGAATCATCATGCACTTTTAGTGTAAAAGAATAAGTCATAAGCATATTTGACATATAGATCATCAAAGCATATTAGAACCATCTCATAAGTAACCCTAAGTTATACTTGTGCAATGCATAAATAAGATCCCATAATCCCATCTATACTAAGTACCACTTTTAGGCCACCATAATCATACTTACCATTCTTTGATCTCATGTTTAGTTAATACTCATAGACAAGAAAAACCATCACATTTGCTAAGTCATATCAAGGAAAGCAACTCGTAGCAACCATCCAAGTTAAGCATCCATCATTACAAATAGCCCTCATATCAACATACTTAGTAGCATCATCTTAAGCATATTCATTTCATAAATCATTATAACATAAAAGGAACACACCATAACTACTCTCACAACCTACTTGTTCAATGCATGTATGAAGTCACATATCCCCACCCACACTAAGTAGTGCTTCTTGAGTAATCATAGTTCATAATTCATCTTCTTGTTCATAGTGGGATTTTTCCTTAACCGACATAGACCAAGTGAGCTTAACATGGAATCCGGTGTCATGCCCTGCACCGACAAGAGATGTCCTACTTGCCTATGGTAGAACTAACATGTATTAGCTTTTTGGTGGATCCACTAGCTAATAACCTATGTGGGCACATAGTTATGGGATAAGGAGGTTGTTACTAGAAACCCGGCCATACATAGGGAGAGTTTCCACCTCACAATATCCTCTTGGTGCTAAGCATTAAATTCCCACGGAGTAGTTAAATCTCTATTAACATTATTACTCATGAAAGGGATGCCATTGGCCTACCGGTTCAAGATACAACATTAGAATAGCTCATTGACTCCTCATGAAAGGGGTACCATTGGTCTACCGATTAAAATTTCATCATTAGAATAGTTCATTGACTCCTCATGCAAGGGGTACCATTGGTCTACCGATTCAAGACAAGCCTTAGAATACTTCATTAGTCATTCATGAAAGGGATGCCATTGGCCTACCGATTCAAGGTATATAAATCAAGATAATTTTTAATTACACATGAAAAGGATGCCCTTAGCCTATGATGTTTGCGTAATCAAGACACAACTTCCAATGCAAGTGTCTACGATCGTACAATAGTAAAGTAACCCAACCAAGGGTTGGGATCGTTCCCACAGGGAGTAGTTTTAAGAATTAGTAGAAAAATAAAATTAAGTTCTAATTAGTCATAGCTGAAAACATTGTCGAATAAAAACATATTAAATCTAAGGAGTGACACAAAAGTGTCAATTAACAATGGGGTTTTTTGTCACAAGTAAGCAAAAACAGCAAAAATGCAAAGAGTACTAATCAAGGAGATGAGGTTCTTGGGATGTGATAGGAATACGGGATAAACTAAACTATTGGGTACATGCTTTTGATAATAAATCTGTTGAATATTTGTGACTAGGCTAGACTATAGTGGGGGTAAATTCTCTCTCGAGTAACTTACCCCGAATTAAATGGGTTCCTCTCGGACACCCACTTGTCGCATGAAGAACAACCTCCTCCTTAGCCCATTCTCTCTCTCTCTCGAGCTGAGTGTGTGGGAGAAGGACTAGGGTTCACTCTCTCGAGTTGAACCTCATGTCGACCTAATCCCACCGACCATCAATTTAGTAGTCTTAGTTTTACGACCTCTCTCTCAAGCAAGCCGAAAACACAAAGGTGAAATCGTATTTGCAACTACAATTTCATTAAGTTCCACCACAACTACTAAATGAAATCACATCTAAACACCAAATAAGTCATCAACAAGCAAGACCTAACAGATAATCTAACCCATATTCACAAATTCACATCCCAAGAATTGGGGTTTTAGCTAGACATGTATAAGAAATAGAAATTTATACCAATATGAGTTTGCATTCAAATGGGTATAAAAATTTAAGTCTTAAAAGAAGTCAAAAGTGAAGAATACTCAAGACCCAAGTCCAAAATCTTGGAGTTGAAACCCTTTGAATCTTCAAGTTCTTCAAAACCCACTCCAAGCTTAGAACTCATAAGTCTATGTTAAAAATTCTATATTAAAAATCTGATACTAAGATACAACTCTCAACGAGTATTTATAGTTTTCAAAAATCTGTGCTGCAGCGGATCATTTCGCGTCGTTAGTCGAGATTGCCGATCAACTCGGCGATCCATCATTTGGTAGGTTTCATCGCCGTATTGCTCTATCCTTAAGCATCATCGTGTTTGGATCATTGGGTGACATAGTACAGCTTCGCGAAATTGCTCAGCAATACGCCGATTGCTCCTTTTCACCGCCGATTTGATCCTTTCCTTCAGGGCTCAGCACACTGGAACAAAAGGCGAGAATAAGGCCTTTTGGCGACTCGCCGAATGTGTTCGGCGATTCTCATATCTTCATTTCTTCGTTCCTGCCTTTGTTCCTCTTTTGCTAAGTAGTGTCCATGCTTTCCTTAAAAATCCAAATATCTGACACTTAAAGGTTTTCATCAAATACTGAGATAAAATATGCATTTGGGGACACTAATTCTATCAAAATATAGCCCTAAATGAGTCCAATTTGTGGACTCATCAACACCCCCAACTTAAACTTTTGCTTATCCTCAAGTAAAATCAAGCTTAGCCGTTCAAAAAGGAGGTCTCGAACAGTGCTACACAAGACTTAATCATGAATGCACACAAAAAGACTCAAGTTACTTATACAAAGATCAAATGTGCACTCAAAGATTCAAGTTGTGACTCACCAATATCAAAGAATCGTATGCTCACAATACTTGCTTTAAATGCAAGTTCAAGCCCAACCAAAGTGTTCAAATGCCCTCACACTAGGAATGATTTCATATTCACACAATGGTTCACAGTTTAAAGCTCTGAAATCAGATGCAACGCTTACACTCACAAAGAAGAACACAATGTATGCTTTCACCCATATGTTTGCCCTTATTTTCCGATCAACATTTGTTTCAACTCACTCAAGATCAAAAAGGTCTTTTCAAGGCTAGTAATGGGGCTGAGTGCAAAGGTATGGTCATTAAGGCTCAGTGACTTTCATTCTCATGAAATGTGGTGCTCACAACACTTCCTTTCCTTTTCCTTCATCATTCTTTTTAGTCCTTAGAAGTCATCCTATTATTCACTTTCCATGGATTGTTTGGGAACCCCATTTCTTTTGTACTTTATTCCACAAAATTATTATTTTTTATGGAGGGGTTCCATTTTTCTCAAAACCATGGGTAAGAGGGACCTTTTTTGCACTTCTTGATTTACTTTTTCTTTTCACCACACCCCCAACTTAGGATTTTGGCCTAAGTTGGCTATTCAAACTAACCACAACTTCATGAGGATTATGGGTAATGGATAAAGAAAGGGTATGATTTCATCAAGTTTCTTCCAAAGAAAGGTAAGGCTCAAGGGGTGTTCAAGAGAGGTTCACACACTCACAAGATTGGTCACCAAAGAGGTATCTGTCAAATTGTCTCACACTCTTTAAAGTTGCCTAATATCATATCAAGAGATAGCCTTACTTAGTCGATCAGACCAACGGGACAAATTCTAGGATCTATCATGCATGGTACAAAGTAGGCTCATCACACTAGGCATTGACACTACAGTCAAACAAGACTCCACACTTTCGCTAGTGTGCAATGATCATCACAAGAGACTCAATTTGATACTAGGCTAGTCATAACGAGATGCAAAGAGTTCACATATTGTCTATGCAACTTCATTTGGCCTCATCGTAGACGCACATTCATGTTCATTCGATCATGAGCACTATTTAAATCATCGGTATTGATCGGAACCGAGACTTAAATTTTGCAAAAGAATAGCCACATTCAACTCACGAGAGGTGGCAAAAATTTTCGGACGGGTCAAAATCATTTTGCAATTTAAAATAAAAGGAGCCACAAGCTCAAACATTGACAGAAAATAGTATTGACACAATAATAGCTCACAACCCAAATACTCCAACAAAACACGATTCACAGTTAGCACACAAAAGGTGAGCCTCACCCAACCACAAATAAAAAAATTTGTCCTCAAATGCAAATAACATAATATCCTAAATGTAAAATAAAGTAAGACACAGATGAAGGTAAATAAAGGTCCTGTCTACACAGTCGCTCCATCTGTCAGGGCATTAGTGCCTGATGCATCTGTCTGAGTTTGGGCTTCGGTACCTGGAATCACCTCAGAAGATCCGATAGTGCCGAACTTACTAAGATTGTCCAAGTCTGCAACTGCCAAAAAGGAATGGACAACTGTGTAGAGTCCCCGGGTCCACGAGGGAATAATGGGGTCTCGGGGATTCGTCCTCTTGCTAGAACTGGGCTTCTTGCCCTCACTATCGGTCTTGGGAGGATTTGTTTCCCTTGTATTTTTCTTGAAATTTTTCGCTCATATCTCTTCCAGTTACTTTCGGTCTAGCCATATCTACAAAGCTTAGAAAAAGAGTTAGAAAGTATCCAAACAAAAGCATAGAAGTTCAGATGCAGAAACGCTCCGCCAAACCAGTTGGTGAAACACTCAACCACTTAGGCGATTCGCAAAGTGTAGTGCACAGAGGATACAAGGGTGCAGACAAAGGGTAAAAAAGCAGTCTTTCGGGCATTCGGCGACCTCAGGCTTCTAGCCAAAAATTACAGAATCCAACAACACATTTATCAATAAATGAAAGGTAAGATGGGGACATTAAGCAAACCACCAAGTGGTTCGGCGAGCTCGACCCAGCTCGCAAAATGACCCAACGTGCCTATTCTCGACTCGACTTCTTAAGTTCAACTCTGCAACCCCCAAAAACAAAGTCAAGGCATGCGTAACTCAAACTAAGCTTAGACCAACGACACTCATGCAAAACCCACAATTTTTCATCCACTTTAAGGCACAATTTTCAGGAATAAATTATTTAACTTAGTGTGGGCAAGATTATTGAACCAAGCAGGCATTTAAAAATTATAATCCTACCAGGGAGTCCCAACACACATTAACAGGGTAATGTCATTGCATTTGAGTACAAAATCGATAGAAAGAACTCAGGGTTTGGGAACCAACCTTTTACGTTGATTAAAATAGGATTGAATCACTAGGCAGCAATGCAATCCAAGTTCCGAGCACAAATCAACAACTAGAAAACTCTAAAAGTGCCGGAATATTGAAAATCGAGTGCGGGTGTGAGTTTGGGCAAATAAAAAGTAAGGGAAAGTGAATGATTCAGACTTTTAAACCTGTGGCCCGAAAAACCGTCCAGTTCTCGCCCATTCGGTGACATTAGTCAGGATTGCCAAATCACTCAGCGTTTCGCCGAGTAGCCACTTGCCGCACCAAATTTTACAGAACTTCCAGTTGTTCTGGGAGTCCAAACATTGGTCTCTGTCGGGATTATCGACATGGTCGGTGGTTCACCAATAATTTCCTGTGCTCGCCTGTTTTACAAACTCCAATGCAAGTTGGTCTTGAGTCTAACGACGGTCTAGTTCGGAGTCGCCGAACCGTTCGGTGATTCGCTGATTGAACCTGTTGCTCGCCACACCTGCACTTTTTGGTCACTCTCCACACTTCCATCTGCAAAATCAACACACCATTATTTTATCAAAGCAAAAGAAAGCAATAAATGGTTTTGGGTTGCCTCCCAAACAACGCATTAGTTAACGTCGTGGCTCGACGCAAGTCCACCTTCAAATCTCATTTTTGGGGTTGACCATAGTGTTGCTAGGCAAACCCCTTTTCTGTCTCGGATTTAGGTGAGACGACATTTGAATCATTTGGGTCTCCAGCTACTTGATTGAATTAAATGGGAGGCAACGATTTGGCTAAGGGTCGACACATCCTCTTTCATCTCTTTTAAGATCATGTCTGACCCTTCAACTTTATTTAGGATACGAGAAAGCATATCCTCAGACCTACTAACCTCTGAATCCTTTGGCTTTTAGCGCTCGTGGGGAGGCACAAACATGTCCTTCTCCCCATCCTTCCAATTAGGATTTCGGTCTCTCCATTCAGGATCCTTCTATCCTTCATCTCTAGCCCAACCTTGGTTACCACCCTGCCTTGGGTAGTTTGAATGATTACTACCGCCTTGGTTGGCTAGGAGTTCACTTCCTCATTATACAAGGCTTCAAATTTTGCCTCCTCAAGATTTGCACACCCGACTCCCACAACGTTGACACCACGGACACCAGCCTCCATGACATTTTTAGATAAAATGTCAAGTTGTGTCATGATCTTGGCCATGTCTTGGTCTCTATCATTATCTTTTTTCATCTGCTCCTTGGATAGCTTGAATGTGAGAGGGGAGAGTTGGTCTTCAGGGGTGTACCATGCCCTATTGATGGTTGTCATACCATCTAAGAGATGGGCTGCTACTGCATATGGTTGTTGCATCAAGCCACTAGGTGAAAGTTGATCAGCGACACCTTTGTTTACCAAATCCAGGCTTCGGTAGAAGTACTGTAGCAAGACATTATCGGGCAGACCATGAGTCAGGCATTACAGCACCAACTTTTTAAATTGCAGCCAAGTCTCATGGATTGGCTCGCTCTCTAAACGCTTAAAGCTTTGGATACTATCCCGAAGAGTCATCATTTTCGAAGGAGGGAAATATCACACATTAAATGCGGTTACCAATTCCTCCCAAGAAGTGATGGATTTACAAGGCAACTCCGCCAGCCACTTGCATGCCTCTCCCATCAACGAGAAAGGGAATAGCCTTAACTGAATTGACTCCTGAGAGACGTTTTTGAAAGAGAATGGTCCGCACACATCCATGAAGTTTTGAAGATGTTCGTGAGGATCCTCATGAGCCAATCCACTGAAAAGACCCTTTAGTTGCAACATAGTGCTCGTTATGTGGAATACTGCATTTCCCTCGGCTGGAGGTAAACGAATGGCCCCAATACCTCCCATCAAATGGGGGGTCATTAATGTTGGGCTCTTGGAGATCGTTGAGATTTACAATGTCGTCTTGGTGGCCACATAGCTACCGTTGCTATAGTTAACACTCATGCTTTATGAAATATTCACACAAGCAAACAAGACAAAACTAAAAATTAAGTAAGTAAACGATGATTAACAAGAACAATTTTTTTTACTAAACTAAGAATTCTCAAATAACACCACTCCCCGGCAGCTGCACCATTTTGATGCTTCCGTAATCAAGACACAACTTCCAATGCAAGTGTCTATGATCGTACAATAGTAAAGTAACCCAACCAAGGGTTGGGATCGTTCCCACAGGGAGTGGTTTTGAGAATTAGTAGAAAAATAAAATTAAGTTCTAATTGTCGAATACAAACATATTAAATCTAAGGGGTGACACAAAAGTGTCAATTAACAATGGGGGTTTTTGTCACAACTAAGCAAAAACAACAAAAATGCAAAAAGTACTAATCAAGGAGATGGGGTTCTTGGGATGTGATAGGAATACGGGATAAACTAAACTATTGGGTACATGTTTTTGAAAGTAAATTTGTTGAATATTTGTGACTAGGCTAGACTATAGTGGGGTAAATTCTCTCTCGAGCAACTTACCCTGAATCAAATGGGTTTCTATCGGACAACCACTTGCCGCATGAAGAACAATCGCCACCTTAGCCCATTCACTCTCTCGAGCTGAGTGTGTAGGAGAAGGACTAGGGTTCACTCTCTCGAGTTGAACCTCATGTCGACACAATCCCACCGGCCATCAATTTAGTAGTCTTAGTTTTACGACCTCTCTCTTGAGTAAGCCGAAAACACAAAGGTGAAATCGTATTTGCAACTACAATTTCATTAAGTTCCACCAAAACTACTAAACGAAATCACATCTAAACAAAAAATAAGTCATCAACAAGCAAGACCTAACAAATAATCTAACCCATATTCACAAAATCACATCGCAAGAATTAGGGTTTTAGCTAGACATGTATAAGATATATTATTTTATACCAATATGAGTTTGCATTCAAATGGTTATGAAGATTTAAGTCAAAAAACAAGTCAAAAGTGAAGAATACTCAAGACCCAAGTCCAAAATCTTGGAGATGAAACCCTTTGAATCTTCAAGTTCTTCAAAACCCTCTCCAAGCTTAGAACTCAAAAGTCTATGTTAAAAATTCTATATTAAAAATTTGATACTAAGCTACAACTCTCAACGAGTATTTATAGTTTTCAAAAATCTGTGATGCAGGGGATCATTCGGCGTCGTTAGTCGAGATCGCTGATTAACTCGGCGATCCTCCCTTTGGTAGGTTTCATCGTCGTCTTGCTCTATCCTTCAGCATCGTCGTGTTTGGATCATTGGGCAACATAGTACAGCTTCACGAAACTGCTCGGCGATACGCCGACTGCTCCTTTTCACCGCAGATTTGATCATTCCCTTCAGGGCTCAGCACACTGGAACAAAAGGCGAGGATAAGACCTTTTGGTGATTCGCCAAATGGGTTCAATGATTCTCAGATCTTCATTTCTTCGTTCTTTCAGCTGCCTTTGTTCCTTTTTTGCTAAGTAATGTCCATGCTTTCCTTCAAAATCCAAATATGTGAAACTTAAAGATTTTCATTAGATACTGAGATAAATATGCGTTTGAGGACACTAATTCTATCAAAATATAGCCCTAAATGAGTCCAATTTGCGGACTCATCAGCGTACCTATTTTATTTAAAAACAGACTGGACTGCTTTTAGGGTCACCACTTAATTTTTAAACTAAAATTAAGAAAACTAATTTTTTCAAAAGATTATAACAAAAATCTAATGAAAAATATTAAAAAAGGGGTTCGGGGTTCTTATTAGCATTTCGGGAAGGGTTTGAAAGCACCCGAAATGCCCGCTAATATGCGGTTATCCGGTAATTAATTATTTGGCTAATATGTTTGAAAGAAAAACATGCTTGATTAAAATAGAGAACTAAACAACTTTTAAACTTACTTTCAAGGGAAAGGAAAATAAGGTTATTACTTGTGTGGAAAATACTATATATTCCAAAGTCAAGTGAAATAAAATATACTTATTTGATTTTAAGAAAGATATGATTGATTCGTGTTTTGGGGAATTGAATTAGGGAAAAACCCTTAAAATTAACTAACAAATAAACAATTAAGCGAATACAAAAACAAATAAAATAGGGAGAGAGAGTTTAGGACTTTGACCCATTTGCACCTGTCCTAAGATCTAACAAGATAATAACAAGCAAAATGACAAGGGCTTAG
>JAJOOO010023164.1:0-16967 GCA_029582685.1 Solanum piurae | reverse complement strand
TCTGGATACTCAACTCAATATAAAGCAACAATACACATGCAATTTATGGAAAGCTTTATAAAACAGTAAAACAACTTAGTTCGTTAAAGAAAATGCAATAACAAACTCAACTTTACTTATATAATAAAGTAATATAGTTTATGTGGGAGTTTCTCTAACCGACAACCGTCACTATGAGCCTAAGTGATGGTACAACGTTTTACCTCACGTTGCCAAGGACCGTCCTATACCTTGCCATCAATATAGAACCTGAATTACTAAGTGGATCTACTAGTCTATTGTGAAAAAGGTTCATCTAAAAAGTATGACCCTTTTCTACCCATGGTGGCTACATGGTTTTATGGAGACGTGAGTTATCTGAACTCATGCTCGCCCCCAATTTGGTGCTCAATACTACTCCCAAAATATGATACTATCTCTTTATGTTTAAAACATACTTCATTCTGTGATTTGAGATAATTGCTCAAAAACTTAGCTCAAAGGCTATCTTGGAAATCTCAGTTTCCCCTCTTGCTTCATTTAGAAACGATTACTCTTTTCTGAAAACTAGCCCGAAGGCTCTTTGGAAATCTCAGTTTCCGTTCTTATTTAAAGTGAAAACATTGTAAATCTCTTTGGGAATACATAATCCCCATTTACTATTTGAAGAAAAGAACTTCAACTTTACTCTTTACTGAACTCAAAACTTAAGTCTTAAAACAAAGTTAAAACGTTTGTAAAAGACTTCTTAAAATAAGGTTCATGCCGAATTATGGACATAAACTACTCAATGCAAGGTTTTCAATAACCACAGATAGAACTCAAATACTTGGAACTCAAGAACTTCAATGATACTACTCATTTCAAGAATGCTCAACTCAAAGTTCATGCGGAATTATGAGCATGAACTACTCAACTCAATGACTCAAAGATATTTCTCATCTCAAGACTGTTCGACTTAAAATGTCCATGCGAAATTATGGGCATGAACAACTCAACTCATGGACCTCCTGGGTAATAGGTAATAGTCCCATGATTAGTATTATAATCTCGAAAGGGTTAGGAACTCGATACTCAAGACTTAGAACTTGGAGATACTACTCCTTTCAAAGATACTAAACTAATGGAGTTTATGCGGAAGTATGGGCATGGACGACTTGACTCGAGGGTCAAAATATCAATAAAGAACTCAGGTCTACGACTCTTCTCATTCTCATACTTACTTCCTCAAAACTTAGTTCAAATCAATAGTTGATCTCAAAGGATTCACATTTGAACTCAAAGGCTTTCTTGAACTCTACTATTAACTCTCTCTTGAATGTGAATTATGATTTCAAGAGTTATAGTTCATGATAAGAAGGATCTCATGATTACAAGGTAGACTCATGAATACATTATCTTCATCTTCATACTCACTTTCTCTCGAGTCTTGAAACAAGTTACTAGAAGTTATACAAGACTCCACAAAAGGACTTAAAGGGACTTTCTTAGAATGTTCGAAAGAATTCTCGAAACTTAACTCTTAGCTCTACCTTGAATTTGAATTATGAATTCAAGGTTATTATCATGTTATGAATGATTTCTAGGTGTTTATAAGTAGCTTAGAGTAGTTAGAATCGAAAAGGAGTGAAGGTGCACTTTAAACGAACTCAAACGGGGCAACCGACGACAAACTGGATGGGGCAGGCAACCCTGGCGCTAGGGGTGGCGCGGGGTGCCAGACCCTAAACTTCATAGGAGGATTTGGGGCGCTCTGGCTGGCGCATCGCGCCAGGCCCCAACCCAGAAAATCCGACGAAATTCTTTGCTCGCTTTCTCACCCTAATTCGCCTAGAATCAAACGGTTTCTTCCCCAATCACTTGGATTCGATTACTTAACATAAGTACACTCTAATATACTCAAAACAACATTCAAATTACTAAATTTCATCTGAAGAAATCATCAAAACCTCAACACAACAAGATTTAGAATGAACTTCAAGAACACCTATCAAGAACTCCTCAAGAACTCTAATCTTTCAACTTCAAGAATCAAATTTCACTGAAAATAACATGATTGGCATGTGGGTGAACTAACCCAACACAATGGAAGCTTACATACCTCTTAGGGATTAAACCCATGGCGAAAATCCGCAACAAAACGCAAGACTCTCGACGAACGCTTTGATCCTCTCCTATTTTCTCCTCTTTTCTCTTCTTTTCTCTTCTTGAACTCTCAACTAAAACCCTAGGCGTATATTAGGATTATAAAACTGAACCCAATCAGATTAGACCCCTAAAATATTACTAAAAATGAATTAAATCTGATTGGGTAAGGAAAAGACCAAAATACCCCTTACTATTTTCGGCTAACTTTCCTTAACTGGACAGCCTAACTTCCAAAGGTCATATCTCACTCATCCGACCTCAAAACTTAGCAAACTCAGTCGCGTTGGAAAGATAATTAAAATGTATTTCCTACGGTAACTAGTAGAACTCCTAACTCATCCTGAGCTAGGAGTTATAGTCGTTTGAAGTCAACCCAAAACTCATACTTGGCTTAACTTGCAAAATTTCAGATTTTGCTATTTTCAATTAAGTTCTTTTTCGAACTCAAGGTGCTACATCTAGTGAACTTAACACTTGAGAAATTTTAATTCCTTGATAAAATCCTACTCACAATGAAGGATGGTTCAAGTCTTATCTCAAAAAAATTCTGGGGTGTTACAAATGATACTTGAAAGTTGGTTGATAAACCCAAAAACAGAATGTAATAGGGGTGAAGTGGGTTTATAGAACCAAACTTAATTCAGATAGCTCATTTTATTAATATAAAGCAAGTTTGATGTGAAAGTTTATGCGCAAGTTTCAGGTCTGAATTATGGAGACACATTTGCACCTATTCCACGACATGATACAACAAGGCTACTATTTACTTTGGCAGCTCAATCAAATTGAAAGTTGTATCATTTGGATGTGAAATTAACATTCTTAAATAGACAGTTCCAGAAGGAGATTTATGTCGACCAACCAAAAGACTTTCAAGTTTCAGGAAAGGAGATAGAGTCTACAAGTTACATAAGGCATTATATGGATTAAGTAGGCTCCTCGAGCCTGATACAACAATATTGATGCTCATCTCGTTTATTGTGGATTCAAAAAAAGTCTAAAATAATGCACTTTATATGTGAAGAAGGCCAAACAAGGAGATGTTCTTGTGGTGTCACTCTATGTTGATGATCTTTTGTTAACAGGAAGCAATGATTCTATGGTAAATCAGTTCAAGCAAGAAATGGAGATCAAATTTGAAATGTATGATTTGGGTGAAATGAGTTAGTTTTTGGGAAGCTACTGTTGGAAAATCTTCATTTCCTAGAGAAAATATACATGACATATTCTTAAAAGGTTCAAGATGGAGAGGTGCAATCCTATACCGACCTCACTCGACTTTCACAATGAAAAGATTTCGAAGTTTGAAGGAGATGGCAAGGCCGATCCAACAATTTATGGAAGTATAATTGATAGTTTATTGTATTTGACAACAACAAGACCTGATCTCATGTTCACGATAAGTCTTTTGTTGAGGTTTATGCAAGCTCCAAGTCAGGTTGATCTTGATGTTGCTAAATGAACGTTGATAAATATATCAAAGGAACTGTTGATTATATTATTTAGCTTAAAGAATAAGATCAAGGACAATTGATAGATTATTCAGATAGTGATTGGGCAGGAAGCGTTGATGATACATGAAAAGCACATCTGAATATGCTTTTACACTTGGTTCAGGCATGTTCTCATGGAATTCAAAGAATCAAGAAATGGTAATTTAATCTTCTATAAAAGCAAAGTACATCGCCGCTGCTGGTGCAACTAATTAGTCTCTATGGTTAAGAAAGATTTTGAGTGATTTAGAGCAAAATCTTATTGAATCGGCTGTCAAAAGGTTGACAACAAGTGTTTAAGGAAAAAAATAAGTGCTTCTGGAAATTAAGTAGCAGAAGTTGTGGCTACAAATCATTTCATCACGGATGTATTTGGTATGGAGGAAAATATTTGACAACTGACTAGTCATGAAAGGCCATTTTTCAAACTACTTTGCCAGGAATCTCAAGCACCTACTTTTAAGTTTCCATACATAGACGGTGGGTTTGGTATGGAGATGTTGGTTGGCTTAAAATGGAAAAATTTTATTATGGATGAGGCACAACTAGTACTAGCTGTATGAGGGATTATTATATAAATATTATATTCTGATTCATGGGCCCATACTTTATTTTCCTTCCTGCCCTTTTGTTCTTCTTTTTTATTCTTCTTCTCTTTCTCCATTTCTCTCGTTTTATGTTTTTTTAATTTTATTTTATTTTAAAATCAATTTAACTTCTCCTTCAGTTTATACGAATGAAAACAATTATTATTCTTATACTAATTTGTTTTATAGAATATATTTTCCAAATTATAATTTTCAGTATTATATAATTAAGGTCCCTATAATTAAAGGCTATGATGAGCATTAAAAATTCAAGTTAATTATTTGAATGGTCACTTTTATCATGAAAATCGACCACTAAAATTATTTTTATTTCTTTTTCTCTTATTTTTCATTAATTGTACTTTAAAAAATTTCGCCTTCATATTTTATGTCTTTTTCAACTTCTACTTTTAGCACCCATTTAAGCATAAAAAATTATTTATAAAATAATTTTTCACTTTATTTTTAAAATTGATTTTTGACCATGAAAATTTAAAACACAACCTTTTCTTTTTGAAGGTATATTTTAAATTTGGAAAACATATTCGTATAATGTGTTTTTTCAACTCACTTTCACTTTTCAAATTGTATTTATATATAATATGAACATTATTTTGAATATCTTTTATGCAAAAATAAAACATAACTTTATTTTCAACTCTAACGGCATATAGTTCAATACTGTTAAAAAATATATCAATTATATAGTCAAACACCAATAATAATCACAATCATGTTTTCTATGTTTATAACTTCTAAACATTTAATGTGTAATTTAATAACAAGTGTTCGATATATACACATAACTCTAGTTTTATTAATAATAGTTTAGAAATTTGAAATTTAATTATTAATATTTTATGCAGTTATTAATGATAAAAATAATAATTTTAAAAATATTTTTTATTAAAATAATAATTAAAAAAAATACTTTAATTTATACAAACTGAAGGAGTAATTAAATTGGTTTCAAATTAGATTTTGGCAAGGACAAAAAATGAGAAAAAGAAGAAAGTGAAAAGTAAGAAAGAGAAACAATGTCGAAATGGAAAATAAAGAATGGATCCCGCACAGGTCAAAATATAATATTAATAAAATAATAGCCTCATACAACTTGTACTAGTTGTACCTCATACTTAATAAAAAATTTCGCTCATCCTTTATTTATTTTTCTTACCGTATCCATACCCCCGTAGCCGACCCTCCCCATTAAAAAAATAATTTTTTATATTTTTTAAATTTCAAATATTTTGTTATACCTACCCCCAAATCAGCCGCCCGAATCAAACAAAAAAAAATAAAAAATTTAAAACTATTTTTGAAAAATGTTTTTTTTAAATCAGCCGCCCGAATCAAACAAAAAAAATTAAAAAATTAAAAACTATTTTTGAAAAATGTTTTTTTTTTTTTATCCTCACCAAACCCCTACCCCCCCCCCTCCCAAAAAAAATTGCTTTTGAAAAATATTTTAAATTTATTTTTTATTTTTTACGCCACTCCCAACCCCCCAAACAAGACCACCCTACCCAAGCCACCCTCCTCCCCCGCCACTCCCATCAAATTTTGTTAAAAAAAATTATTTTTGGAAAGTATTTCAAATTTTATTTAAAAATTCATTTTTTACGCCACACCACCCCTACCCCCCCCCCCGGCCACTCCCATCAAAAAAATTTGAAAAATATTTCAAAATTTATTTAAAAACATCATTTTTTATGCACCTCAACCTACCCCACCCCAAGCCGCCATCCCCAACTCAGGCAATCCCCGTCAATTTTTATTTATTTTTTAAAAAAAAATCATTTTTGAAAAAATATTTCATATTTAATTATTTTTTTATTTTACGCCACCCCTATCCCCCCCCCAGGCGCCAGCCCCAATCAAATTTTTTTAAAAAAATAATAATTTTGAAAAATATTTTAAATTTTAAAAAAATTCATTTTTTATGCCACCTCCACCCCCGCCAATATCCTACCCAAGTCATTCCCGTCAAAAAAAAAAATTAAGAAGAAAGTTATTTTTTGGACATATTTCAAATTTAAAAAATCTTCTTTTTATGCACCCCCTACCCCCCTGCCCCAGCCCCAATAAAACATTTCTTTTTAAGAAAATTGGTTTTGAAAAATATTTCAAATTTTAAAAAATTTCATTTATGAGTATTTTTTAGTCGCAAGCCAAAAAATAAAAGATATTTTCTGAAAAATATTATTCATTCACCAACCAAACATTAAAAAATATTTTATACTCACCAACCAAACATGAGAAAATAAGTTAGAAATCCACTTGTTTTCCAAGAAAACAATTTCCTTCATACCAAATACACCCAGAACTTCAATAATTTTTCTTCTAACTTCTAATATACTAAACATTCAAGGGTGTGTCCTATTGGTCAATGAAATGATTGAGAATCATGAGGTCTCGGGTTCAAAACTCAATTGAGACAAAAAATAATAATAGGTGATTCTTCTCATTTGCCCTAGCCTTGGTGGGCAGAATTACCTGGTACTTATTGTTGGTTGACATATATCTCATGGAGTTAGTTGAGGTGCACGAAAGCTGGCCCAGACACTAGTGTTTTTCAAAACAAAACCAAAATTGATAACACTAGGGTACCTATTGCTAGTTTCCTACATTTATTTCTGACTGTCTCAAACTCTTAGTTATTCTACAATGTAAAAGCGTTTGCTTTTGAGCAAGATGCAATTTGTGAACTCATGTGGATGGATCATTTGATCTGTTACACTGTTTCTAAGTTATTTTCACTGACTTTTTCCTATCAATTCCTAACAAGTAAACCAATAATCGATCAATAACGATCAATAATCGACAAATCAATAACTGATAAGTCAATTTTAATGATTTTATAACCGTTTAGCATCTCTACAAACCGATAACCAATAAGTTAAATCGATAAACTTCAAAATCAAAGTGAACCGATCGATAACTAGTCTTACCGGACACTATGATTATCAAAAAAAATATACAAAATAACAAATACCTCTTGATGTTTTGTTTGACCACACTATGGGCGGTGTTCTGGGAGGTGGGGGTGGGGTTTAGAGTGATCACAATGGGAGCTACGAAAGTAGAGTGAAGATGAGGTGTATTAGAGGGTGAAAATGACACAATCAATGTAAAATGTCATTATTTATGGAACTTATTTTCTGAAAATATATATATATATATATATATATATATATATTTTAAATATTTTGACTAATCCAAGAACAAACTTAAATCAGTTATAATGAACATAACAACATGTTTTTTTTGTTACCCAAGCTAGGTGTTTTGAATGTCTTCACTACATGTAAGCTTGAGGGGAGTATTGAAAGTAGTGATAAAACTTAGTTAGTGCTTAGCATAAACGGAGTTATTAGAATTTCAATTTTATAACTTTTGAACTTTATAATAATTATTTTAAGTAATAATAACAAGATTTTAAATTTAATATCTATACATATTTGATGTATTTATTAACATAAATATATTGTTTGAAAATAATCTATAAAATTCGACCGAAACCAACATGCGAACCAGACTTAATTATTGTATCTGTCAATAATATTTTTAATAGTAAAGATAATATTATAATATGTAAACAACTGAAATTCTCTCTTCCGATCCAGTCATGACTAATATTTTGCTGTTAATTTCTTCGTTATTACGTCCCCACACATAAAGCATTTTTGGGAAAGTATATTTTAACCATTGCGATATTTATAGCATTTTCCAATTAAAATATAGATAATTAGTTGAATCTCTATCTAATAGCGTTGGAGAGTTGATTTTTCAGATGATCAATGTAACGACCTGATCTTGTCGTTATAGAAAAGCCAACGGGAAAAAATTTTGAGCCGGAATTTTTTTTGGTAGTAACTTGGAATTTCCTAACCTAGTCCAAATTTGGACGAAATCAGAATCAGTGAGGTCTAGGGAAATTTGGTAACAATTAGGTGATCTAATTATGATTTTGATTACATGAATGAATAACTAAGACGTTAAGGAACCCGTACGACTTTACGAAATTGAATTCGGACGAGTAGAACTCCCAAAATTGATCTTAGTGTGAACGGGTATTTTCTGAGTGTCGTTGGTTGAAGGTGTGTTGTGAATGGGGGTTTAGAGTTCTGAAATCGACTCACTCGTTCCATGCAAGCCGTTGTGGCCGAATTATTCCCGCCATAGCAGGACAGTCGTGATTTAAGTCAGAAATAAACTCAAAACGTCTTTATTCTGCATTTTTTTTAACTTAAAAGCTAAGGAACGAACCCAGGAGTTTTCTTGACAGTTTTCCACCATTCTGGAGGCTAAAGGTAAATTTTAACTCCCCGAATCCATTTTTCAATCTGTAAAATGTAACCTAATGGGTTATCGATGGGGGAGGGTTTTGATCTAGAATTGATAGTGGAGAAAGCCTTAATTTGGGTAGGAGGATCAAGGGTTTGGTCTAGGGTTATAGGGTTTGCTATAATCTGGATAATTAGACCTTTTATTGTTGATCCTTGCATATAAATTATTGTTTTTAGACCACTAACAAGTGGGAAGAATCCGGAAAGGGAAGATTCAAGTGCCTTAGGGGATTCAAGCTTGGATTCGAGGTAGGTGATGTTGTGATTTCATGATTGTGTGATATATGTTTGTTCTTGCTTCATTATAATATGTGTATGTATGCGAATGTTGCACTATTTACCAATGGATGAGGATAGATGAATGATGAATGCCATGAATCATGACTTAATTGTATGATTTTGAGAATATACTTGTGATTGTGAATGTGGCTTGTTGAATGGATCAGGTGTTGCATTTCGACACACTAACTTGAATCGGTTACCACGTTCCGGCATAAGATTGGATCGGTTGCCACGTTCCGGTATGCTAACAGTTTTGGTTTGGGTTCCATGAGAGGACCAATGACTTTTTATAATTGTATATTTGAGATTGTGAAATTGTTCATTGTTCGTAAATGATATTGATATTGTATATTTGGTGTATGCATGTTATTATATTGTTGTAATGACTTATGTATGTTGTACTTAGTGGATAGCCGCGTGATCCTACCAGTATATTGTGGTCATGTACTGATACTGCACTTGCTTGTTCTTTGTTGGGTACAGGGCATCTTCAGGCAGCTATTGATAGACCTCTGCTAGGTGACTATAGAGCGTGATTGGATTCAAAGGTGAGCCAATTCTTTCAGGTTGCTATGGATCTCTCTTGTTTAAGTCCACTCTTTTCAAACTCAGACTAATTTTTTAAAGAGTTTGTTAGTTTCGGGGTCGTACCATTTGCTCTTGGACTTGTCGTTAGTAGAGTTTTGGTACAATGACTTTCAAGTTCTAGGGGTTAAATTTTCGTATTGGTTTGGTTAGTTAATTGTTTAAACCTTTGGAGTTTATGGGGACTCCATTTTTTTTGTCATTTAAACTTGCTTCCGTATCTTTAAATGCATAGTTTTTTATTAAGTTGTCTAGTTTGGGTTGTAGTAATGGTTCTCCCACCGAAGGGTTAGTGTGGGCGCCAATCACGATAGTCTGGGTCGTGACAAAGTTGGTATTAGAACCCTAGGTTCGTTGATCTTATTGAACTAAAACGAGTCTAGTAGAGTCTTGCGGAACAGTACGAAGACGTCCGTACTTTTTTTCGAGAGGCTATAGGACTTTAGGAAAAACTCATTTCTTTCTACTCCTTCGTGCTATGACTTGAATCCAATTGGTATATGGGTGATACAAATTGGTATATTTCCTCATTCACTCTATGGTCTGAACTAGAAAAACAAAGTGGTAACACCATCACTAGCAAGAGATGATGTGTATAGACTACCGATAGTTGAATAGGGTCACTATTCGAAACAAGTGTCTGCTGCCTTGGATAGATGATCTTTTGACCAGTTGCAGGATGCATCAGTTTACATTTTTTTTATCTTGTACTGAGAGATCGATAATGGTCATCTTTGGAACAAACTAATATAGAAATTGGGCTAGTCTGTGAGTTGTAACTTGAAAACTGTGAATGCGTGTTCCTTGTTTCCTGAATTAACTATGAATATGGAAGTTGTATTTGCTTGTATGTGATGATATGATCATGTGCAAAATAAGTGTGGGTCTGAACTTTGATATGTGCAATATGCTAGCTGAATTGATTGAAGCTATGCAAGTTGTAACTACTGAGTCCACTTTCCACTATCTCAATTAGCGCACTAGCCGTAAGATAAAAGAGGTGTCGAATACAGCCACTCATCCGCTGAGCTAGCCAAAAGAAGCAAGCAAAGAGTCTTACTCTAAAGAAAAAGCATATTCCTATTCTAGAAGTATCATAAAACTTGTTGTGAAAAGAAGGTCATGACTAAGTTTGATACAAGGGTCTAGATAATGTATGAAGTGATTCGTAAGAAAGATCAGGATGTGTCTTGCGCTTTAGTAATAACCGCGTGAGTGTTTGGGAGTATCCTGGGGATGTGTGGATTATGGTGTTGAATTAATGAGAATGAGTTGGATTGTGTATCGTTGGATTGACTCGAGGTAGACAATGATTACCCTAGTTCAGAGGATTATCCTAAATTGCTCAGTAAAGATGAAAACCGTTGGGAGATTTAAAAATGAGAAAAACCCCAGAAAAATTTATTGCCTGGGTACTGTTTTCATCTGATCCACCGAGACGAGATTTTTCCGTCAGCGCGAGGCCACCAGAGCGGGACAGGGCGAGACAGAACCTCAGCCCTATCTCATCTATTTTTCCCAGGTCTCCTTATAGAATTCGAATCAAACCCGAACTAACCCATGCAATCCCATCTATGTTCAGCAATCGAGGATAGACTATAAAACCTTGTAATAAATCGAATGCAGTCAAAAACAGCAGAAGAACTAGCATCCATGTGCTTACAAAAAAAAGAGTGTGCGAAATTTTGTAAGTGTCAATTTTGGTTGACACCGGTTGCCTTTTTTGGGCATGTAGTTTCAAGGGAAAAGGTAATGGTAGATCCCCAAAATATTGAAGTAATCAGGAATTGGGTTCGACCTAGTTCTGTGACTGAAATTAAGAGTTTTGTGGGGCTCGCTAGCTACTATCGTAGCTTGTGAAGGGATTAGTGTCAGATTTGCATATTCAAGTTTATAGTTGACAACAATCAAGAAGTTTTGGTAAAGGACGGCTAGATAATGAACACCATTACTTTGAAAAATGCAGTTAGTTTTTTTGTCATAACATGTATGGGTTGTTTAGCAAATGATGAAATTAATTTATGTCAATTGAGGTTAGAAGTTATACTACGATTTCATGGATTGATTGTATATCAAGGAGGTTACCCGTCAAGATGACAGGACTCAGTTTTATGCTTTTTCGGGAAAAACCGAGGCTGAGTTTTGTTTGATTCGGATTCTACTTATTCTTATGTGTTTGTACGATTTGTCTCGGAATTTAATATGATTTGTGATATACTTGATGCACCCATCCATGTTTCTACCCCAGTTTAAGAGTCAGTCATAGTTACCAATGTATATCGTGTTGTCTTGTTGTGTTTATGGATTTTCATATTTGGGTTGATTTGGTTATGCTGGATATGGCTGACTTGATATAATCTTAGGCATGACTTGGTTTTTCCCCTGTTATGTTGTGCTTAATGGTAATTCTAAGACGGTAAACTCTAGAGATCCCAGGTAGGGAAATGTTAAAGTAGGAAGGGGGTATAAGCCTAAGTCAACTAAGGTTATATCTTTCGCGCGGGGTAGGAAACTGGTGGGGAAGGATTGTTTGACGTAATTGGCTAATATTTGGGATGTTAAGCTTGAATCTCCATTTATTGAGTCTATTCATGTGGTGTCAGAATTGAGAGAGCTTAAAGCTCAAATCCAAGAGCTTTTTGATAAAGGTTTCATCCGTCCTAGTGTTTCTCCGTGGGGGTGCTCCTGTCTTGTTTGTTAAGAAGAAGGAGGGTAGTATGAGGACTGGTGATTTTATCTTAAGCCATAAAAGAGTGGATTGATACTGTAATGACAAGCTTATGGATAAGAAAGTCTCAATTAGTATACTTGGGGGAAGGCAATTGAAGTATTTTAGTAAGAAAGTGCGTATAAATTGGGTTAGTCCTTTGAATTTGATGAGTATACTTGAGTTTGAGGTGTCGGGTTGATGAAAGGTTGACTTCATAGTGATAGTCAGGGCTGACTGAGCATAATGGTAATAAGAGTTCATGGTGGATTGTGACGGGATGCAAATATATAATGAGATTGTTGGTTAAGCGAAGTTTGTACAGTAATTACGACTTGTGGGTATCTAAGGTTGTGGTTTTCTAATATTTGGTGAGTAACGTGGTTGTATGGAAAGTTTTTAAAGATGGTATGACACCATTCGAATATAACTTAAAGGAGGTAGAGTCGTAGTGATGAATAATAGTGGGATGCAGTACAACCTTTAGAGAGAGACGAGAGCAAAAATGTTTTATATTATTGCAAGGCTAAAGAGGTATCTTTCGAGGGGTGGATAATTGTGTTCAGAGACACGTGATTTCATTCGTTTGTTGTGGTTATTGTGATAATGTCACGGTTCATCAGATTGGTTAAAAACTATGGGAAAAGACTTGAGAAAAGAGTTTAAAGACATTAGCTCAAGTGTGATGATAAGTGCTTAGGTTCTGTTTTGATTCTAGTAAAGAATACGGGAGAAATTATAGGGAAGTATATTGTAAGATCGATGGAGATGTGATCAATGATAAGTGAAGATGTATTAATTCATAAGAATCTTCAAGGTACAAGCTAATGTTGATAGATAAAGGAATTGTGTCATACAGTTGAATTTACAATTCAGACTTTTCATTGTAAGTCTACATTCGTGGTAATATATTTTGTCAAGGTATGAATTGGCAAGGTGAGAAATGATCAATTGTATCAGGTAGTGAGCATTTGAAAGGACTTACACCTATGGTGAGTCGTAAGGTTTATTATTGTTGATTGTTAAGTACCCAAGAAAGATTTTCATTTAAAAGTGATGGTTTATAGTAAGGTAAATGGTCGGAGTGTTCATTATGGTTGTGAGTATGAGTCGCTAGCTATGCTCACGTGTGTTTTCACTTTTGTGGGTGGATCCCTAGTGGTGGATCAGGTGTACTGATTGTGCAATGTTCTCTTGCTTGAGTGAGATGATTGGGATGACTTGGTTATTTCATATGACATATTTGGCCTTGTCTTGGAGTTGTTAAAGTATTTCAGTAGTTCTACATGTACCACCTTACGTATGAGAATTTATAGAAGAGCTACCATGCGTAATTATGGTTGTCCGACAATTTTATTTTTCATCTTGTCGTCAAGGTCATGTATCGATTATGTGTAGTTGAATGTGGGTATCATTGAGTCATACTATTCTTGAGAGGTAACCTACAATTACTAAATCTAGCTTCTCGATAGTGTTGTTAGAGGGGTTTGTATGCTTGGACATATCCCTCGATTAGTATCAGATGTCTAAAGACCAGATTTTTATAACTTACGCCTATAGGAATTTGGGTTGTAAGATGGAGACGTTGATAAGAAATATGGTTGTTTGGGTATTATGAGTGTGTGTTGGTTGATTTCGGGTCACTTCTAATTGTAGCGAGTATTGTTTTAGAATTTTGACATGCTTATATAAGAAGGAACTCGTCGTGATGATTGTGCCAAGGTCTTTGATAACATATTGCAGACTTTGGTGGTTATTGGGAATAGCCTTGTTGTTAGTTAATTGTACATACAACAATAATTATCACTCACGTATTGTGATGACTTCATTGAGGTATTGTATGGGAAGATGTGTAGGTATTCAATTGGTTGGTTGAGGTTGAAGATGTGAAACCCTTAGGGAGTTAATTTGGTGAAAGATGCTCAAGATAAAGTGAGAAGCATACAAACTAAGCTTCTAGCAGCCCAAAGTCAACAGAAAAAGTATGCGAGACAAGTATCCCCAGTTATTAAACGATTTAGATACTACTCTACTCTTGCTTTAGCCCTTTTCTCCTAGTTGATCACTCTGGGACAAGTGATGGGTAAATTGGTATCTATTGTAACGACCTGATCCCGTCTTTATGGAAAAGTCAATGGGGAAAATTTTGGGCCAGAAAACTTTTTGGTAGTAACTTGGAATTTCCTAACCTAATCCAGATTGGACGAAATCAGAGTCAGTGAGGTCTAGGGAAATCTGGTAATAATTGGGTGATCTAATTATGATTTTGATTACATGAATGAATAGCTAAGACGTTAAGGAACCCGTACGACTTTACGAAATTAAATTCGGGCGAGTAGAACTTTCGAAATTGTTCTTAGCGTGAACGGGTATTTTCCGAGTGTCGTTCGTTGAAGGTGTGTTGTGAAATGGGGGTTTGGAGTTCTTAAATCGAATCATTGGTTCCGTGCAAGCCGTTGTGACCGAATTATTCCTGCCAGGGCGGGGCTGCAGTGGCGGGCTGGGGGCCGCCATAGCGGGACAGTCGCAATTTAAGTCAGAAATAAACCCCAAAACGTTTTTATTCTACAATTTTCGAACTTGAGAGCTAAGGACTGGGTTTTCTTTATAGTTTTCCGCCATTCTTGAGGCTAAAGGTAAGATTTTAACTCTCCGAATTCATTCTCGATCCGTAGAACATAACCTAATGGGTAATTATCGATGGGGGAGGGTTTTGATCTTGAATTGATGGTGGAGAAAGCCCGAATCTGGATAATTAGACATTTGATTGTTGATCCATGCGTATAAATTGTTATTTTTAGACCACGAACAAGCGGGAAAAATCCAGAAAGGGAAGATTCAAGTGTCTTAGGGGATTTAAGCTTGGATTCTAGGTAGGTGATGGTTGTGATTTCATGATTGTGTGATATATGTTTGTTCTTGCTTCATTATAAGATGTGTATGTATGTGAATGTTGCACTATTGATCACACTACCTGTGGATGAGGATAGATGAATGATGAATGCCATGAATCATGACTTGATTGTATGATTTTGAGAATATACTTGTGATTGTGATTGTGGCTTGTTGAATGAATCGGGTGTTGCGTTCCGACACACCAACTTGGATCGGTTGCCACGTTTCGACATAATTATGGGATCGGTTGCCACGTTCCAGCATAAATATCAGATCGGTTGCCACGTTCCACCATAACATTAGATTGGGTACCACGTTCCGGTATGCTAACAGTTTGGGTTTGGGTTCCATGAGAGGACCAATGACTTGATATAATTGTATATTTGAGATTGTTAAATTGTTCGTTGTTCGTAAATGATATTGATATTGTATATTCGGTGTGTGCATGTTATTATATTGTTGTAATGACTTATGTATGTTGCACTTAGTGGGATAGCCACGTGATCCTACCAGTACAATGTGGTTGTGTACTGATATTATACTTGCTTGTTCGTAGTTGAGTACATGGCATCTTCAGGCAGCTATTGATAGACCTCAGCTAGGTGACTATTGAGCGTGACCGGATTCAAGGGTGAGCCAGTTCTTTTAGGTTGTCATGGATCTCTCTTGTTTAAGTCCACTTTTTTCGGACTCAGACTAATTGTTTAAGGTGTTTGTTAGTTTCGGGGTTGTACCCCTTGCTCTTGGACTTGTCGTTAGTAGAGTTTTGGTACAATGACTTTCAGATTCTAGGGGTTGAATTTCCGCATTGATTTAGTTAGTTAATTGTTTAAACCTTTGGAGTTTATGGGGACTCCATTTTTATTGTCATTTAAATCTGCTTCTATATCTTTAAATGCATAGTTTTTTATTAAGTTGTCTAGCTTGGGTTGTAGTAATGATTCTCCCACCGGGGGTTAGTGTGGGTGTCAATCACGATGGT
Source organism: Solanum piurae (assembly GCA_029582685.1). NCBI lineage: Eukaryota > Viridiplantae > Streptophyta > Magnoliopsida > Solanales > Solanaceae > Solanum > Solanum piurae. The sequence continues at coordinate 960 of JAJOOO010023164.1, read as the reverse complement.
CTGGGTCGTGACAATCACTCAGTTAATAGTTATTAATTAGAAAATATCTTTCTTCTTGATATCAATCATCTTCAACAAAAAAAAAATTCTAAAATAATTATTATTATTTGAGTGATCATCTGAGAAATTAATCGAGTAGTAAATCAAGAAAGAACTCCCAAAGCTATAAAAGCAATTGAAATTTCACACCACACTTAGGTCGTAGACTATAGACATGGGCTATCCAAAGAATTATTTTATTTTTTAAAGTACATTAAAATCTAAATATCATAATATTAATAAAGAAAATATTATAAAAGACGTTAAAAGTTTACTTTTCTAAAAAAATGTAAGTATTTTGCAAATTTATTATGTTAGTGTCGATATAGAACTGACGTATTGACAATTTATTAGGCAAGTCTCTTGCAAATTTATATGACAAGGCAGGAATAGAGTAATTGATTTAAAAAGAAAAAAATAATTGACTGAGTTGTTTAATGAATATTAATGACTTAGAGTTAGATTCTGACTGAGATAATGAACTACGAATATTTACAAGATTGGCTAGAAGCCATAGGAGACATAAAAATTTATGAACAATTAATAGAAAATAATTTACATATGTATCAAGGAACTCAAGATATGATATATCTAGAGAACATCATTAATTATATTAAAAAGATATTTAGATTAAAAGAAAAATGTAAAAAATATAGTGACCGATATTATTATATTTTACCATGAATTCCGCACACCCCCAAAATGGTATCAGAGCTATGGATGAAAAGAATCTGAAAAAGAAAGATAATAAAAAATACAGAAAGATAGAAAGAAAATTAAAAATACTATATCCAGAATACAAGCTACTTAATTTTACGCAAACTAATCAAGATGAATTAAATCAGTTAATAGACACTATATCAAAATTAGAATATAAATACATAAAATACTTAAAGAAAAGATGAATAGACAAAACCTAGA
>JAJOOO010023163.1:0-16859 GCA_029582685.1 Solanum piurae | reverse complement strand
TATTGATGTGCCTTCGGAGGAATTTGTTACTCAACAACTTGAAGTCGAGTATGAAGAGGAGTTTGAAGATGAGTCTGCAGATGAGTTTGAAGACGAGTCTGAAAATGAGTATGAAGATGAGTATGAAAATGAGTATGAAGATGAGTTTGAAGATGAGTTTGAAGATGAGTCTAAAGAAGAGTTTGAAGATGACGCACCATGAGTTTCATTATTTTTGTGATGACCATATAGTGCTTACTTACTGATTTTATAATTTATTTGTTTTTTTGGTACAAACACATTAAGATATCTAATATGTGGAATTGAAGATTAGATCGCTACAATGTTTAAGTATTTTGTTGGCTTTTTTCATGCGCCCAATTGTTGTTTGGTTAAGTAATTTATGTTGGCTTCTTATCTGATTATTATTTTATTGAGGAACCTGTACTTCTAGCTGAATATTGTTTTATTTGGCTGTTTGTTATTTATATACTTATTTGTTTCCTTTTATTATCAGGCAGTAGGCATTACAGGCAGAACACTGAGCTCTGAAGTTTGAAGTCGTTCCTGGTTTTGTCGTTGTCCTGAGTTCGTCGCTCCGAGAGAGGTACAACTATTTACCTTTAATTTTTCCTTGTTTGTTTCAGACCAACAGTGTAATGCATTGTTGTGACTAAAATAGTGAGCTGCTAGTTTGTATCAGTTTCTTAGTTGATATGATTTGATCTGTTTTCTTAAAGTTAACTGAGTCTCCTTTTAGTTTGTTCAAGATGGCATGTAGTTCATTCAGTCGCGATTTTAAGTGTGCCTGCTATGTGTTCTGGGTTCTCGAAATGGGGCTATAAAATCTGGTTGTTTAACTTTCTCTCCAAGTGTGGCTCAATTCTCTTTTGAGCATCTTTTAACTTAGTTGTTGTATATCTCCGTCTGATTGTTCTCAAATGTTATCTGATGCTAAGAGGCTTCAAGTTCTAATGTTCAATTTGATCAAAAATAGTTTGTCTAGGTCCTGATTTTGTTTGAATTTATAGAATCAGTTTAGTTGTGGCTCCAGCTTCCCTGCTAGGATATTGTGTCTATATAGGTTATAGAATCAGTTTATATACAGTGCTGGAAGTTCTGGAAATTCTGGAAACTCAGCTGCTGCAATCTGCTATTATACAGTACTAGAAATTCTGGAAATTCTGGAAACTTAGCTGCTGCAATATTATACAGTGCTGGAAATTCTGGAAACTCAGTTGCTGCTATCTGCTATTATCAATTACCCTTATATAGCTGCTGCAATCTGCTATAATACAGTGCTGGAAATTCTGGAAAGAGTTGAGCTTTTCTATAACTTCTAAAGAGTTGGAAATTCTGGAAAGAGTTGGTGTGTGAGTTCTTGACTTCAAGTCTAAGAAAAAAACTTATAGTGAGGCATCTGGGCTGCATATGATGTGATAGATGTGCAAACGTATGTAGGCACTGAAATGCGAGCTCAAGGAACCTTCAAATATGGCTTGAACACTAATGTACCACTATCTACTAGGAGTCATCAGAATGGATCCAGGAGTACTAATGACTATGCTAAATAGTTGCTATAAATCAGTATATGTAGTAAAGTTCTGGTATCAGTGTGTTTTAACATATTTTTACTTCATCAATAGAATTCCAAGCAATGTTTCCTATAGTCATCTGTCAAGCTTATATCAAAATTATATTGCTGCTACTTCTTTCATTTAAAGAACCTTAATATTTTGTAGGTTTACTTACTACAGGGAAAGAAATCAAAGAGATTAAAACAAAGCGAGAAGAATGAATCAATCAGCAATACTAAAGAAAAAGATTTCGAATCCAAACAAAGTTCAAAGTCCATTGAAGAATCTGGATTTTGATATGCAATACCGATCAAGTGCTGAATTGGCCAACAAATTCAAGATTAAGATAGAACAACTTTCAAATGAACGCAATGATAGAGCTAAGAAAGAGCAAGCACCAATACCACATAAAAGAAAGAATTCTGAGGATTTCATTCCACAACAAGGAAAGAGTAAATTGCTTGGGCACAAATCAGTAATTAAATCATCTTCAAGGGAAGAGCTCAGAACCTCACATATGATTGCAGGGAAAGGAAAAACTAAATAGAGGTTATTTCAATCTGGAGAGTCCATTCAAGAGAAAGGAATTATTTCAATCTGGAGAGTCCATTCAAGAGAAAGGAATTAAACTTCCTATGAATAACTCTAGGTTCCAAACGTCATTCAAGGAAGTTGTTACTGCTTCAGTACATGTGACTGTAACAACACTAGGTAATGGAGAGGTACAACATGATATTGAGGATCTACTGAACTTAAAACAGGTAAAGAGGATGTCGGTCCGACCAGCCACCAGTATTGATTAGTTTCTGGATAAGCAAAGATACACCATGAACATGATATTCATGATCTACCAAATTGCAAGCAGGTAACGAGGAAGTCGGTCGTACCAGCTAATAGTCTTGATCAGTTTCAGAATAATCAAGGGATACGCATAGATGATGAAACAAAATGTGATATCCACACAATAGTTGATGTCAAATTTATGCATGCTCCTGTTATTAATGAACACAACAAAGGATTGGATGATCTTGTGGATCAAGAAGAACTCAGTGGAGATGAATGTGATGTAGAAGAGGAAATTGACATTGATTTTAGTACAAACGGTATGTCTTAAACCTTGTAAGATTTATTACTCGTTATAAAAGAAATATATTATTTCCTTTCTGTTACATCAATATAGAAATATTGAAGCCAAAAAAAGTTCGAGGACAAACAACATGTAAGGATATTCACACAAAAAATTTGGAACAAAGAAAGGAGGTGACATTTGATAAAGGACAAGCAATGGGACAAACTAATAAGATAGTGTCAGAATTAAGCAACTTTATAGGAACAATTGCAAGGAATCCTAGATTCATCAGCTTGATGTACACTAGTTGGCATGCGGTGCCAAATGATACTAAAAAGCGCATGTGGGAATATATCAATGTAAGAACAATCACTTTTGAGATTGCATATTTTATTATTTGTTTTACTTACTGAAGCTAACTATATTTTATCTTTCATAGTCCAAATTTCTAATTCCAGTAGAAGGAAAGAAGTGGGTGATGACTGGTCTTCGTGATGCTTGGAGGCGACACAAGCAAAAAATTAAAGAGATTTTTTTTGATAAAAACAGTACCCTTGAGGATATGCTAGCAAAACGTCCTGATGGCATTCCAGATAATCAATTTCGCCAGCTGATAGAGTAGTGGAAACACTCAACTGTTCAAGTAAGGCTAAAATAGTGCATTTCTTCTCATCGACATATTTTGCATCACATCTATTCTTTTTTCTTTTCTTTTTTGATTTATCAATTCAATTATCTCTTTTTATTTAATAATAGGCCATATGCGAGATGACTTCTCAAAACAGGAAAAAACAAAAGTGGAGGCATCGAATGGGACCTATTAATTTTGCAAGAGTACGCGCGGAATTGGTAATACTTAGTTGGCATTTCTTCAAAAATCTGAATTTCATTTTTTTGTACTTTATTAGAACATATTGATGTTTTTTTAAATTTCTTTTGATATAATATATAGTGTGCAGCCAAAGACAACAACGAAGAACCATCAAAGCCTGAAATGTTTATTGCATATCGTACCAAGACGGAAAGGAAATCCAGGTTGATACCCAAGTTGCAATAGTAAGTTTTTTAAAGAGGATTAGTAGTGAATTTGATTCAGACTTAAAATTTATATATTGTGGGGATTTTGACTCCATTGAATTTTTTCACGTATGTCTTCTTCTTCTTCTTCTTCTTGTGCAAGTGCGATGAGATATCAATTCTTTGTCGATGTCGCTGAATTGTTTGCTAGGAAATGTTGTTAAATTTTTTTAGTTCTTGATCGATATCATAGGACTAGAAATAAAATAGTACTTACAGTTAACTATGGATGCCAATTTTATTCAACAGGCTGAACTTCAGAATCGCCAAAATTCTGGGGAAACAACTGATGATGAATTTAGGGCAGTGCTTGGAAAGGAGCAGCCTGGTCGACTTAGGTGCTATGGTAGATCAGTGAATACAAGTTCTTTGAAGAAAGATGAGGAAATTAAAAATCTAAAACAAAAGCATGTCAATGAAATCACTTCTCTAAAGGAAGAATTGAGAGAAGAAATGCGACATTTATTCACTCAATTGCTGCAAAACAACCCTGGATTGAATTTTGAAGATATACTAGGGTGTGTTGGATCTAACTTTGCTTCACCTGTTGATGCAAGTAGCGCACAAGCTGTAAGAGACACAAATCTTCCACATTCTTCAGGGTCAGCTCATGATTTGGTTCTTCAAAAGGTTATTTGTATTTCACATTCTCTGTTAATAGTCTGCATTTTTTTTTTATTCTAGTTGAGCTGGTGTTCTTGGTAAAGAAATTATGAACTTATTTTACTATCTTGAACCTTTGAAAATTCAGTTTGTACTTTTTTTTTGTCACTCATTGTCTCCTATCAGCTTTTATACCTAAAACTATTTTTATTTTTAGTTGTATGAGTGTTGTACTGTGTTGAAGGAGGACTCTAGTGATTTTGGGTTGTACTTGTGTACTTTTTCCCCCTGTTGTTTTACTACTTTGAACTGTGATGGTTGTTGTGAGAGATGGTTTTAGTTTTCATTGCTTAAACTGATTCTCATAGTTAAAGTTGTCCCTTTTAGATCTCTTGGAAGGTTAGAGACTTTGTTGTATTTTTGTGAGTGAGTTTGTTGTCACTTGTGCTAGTTAAGCTCTGTTCTGATGTGGTTTGAGTTGTCATCCTGCTACTGTTGTTTCTTGTTTCTAGGAATCTGTGTTTTCTGTACTTTGGTACCCTGTAACTCAACCTATTTTTGTTGTCTTCTTTTAATTGTTTTTCTCTTTTTCTTGCTTGGTTTACCTTTTGATTTGTTGTTGGAAGGAGTCTGATCATTATCTTTCCCATTTTGCTGACTGTTATCACCTGTAGGGCCTGGATTATCCTTCTTCTTTGTTTCACTGGTAGGAGTAATAAGATCTTGCCTCCCTGAAATGTTATCATTGTTGTCCTGAATTTTCTGCACTTGACCCTGACTTGTAGCATTAACCTGAGACCTGTCTGGAACTTGCTGTTTATTCTGAATGTGATGCTGAGGGGTAGCAGGGGCTCTATGGTCTAGAATATGGTCAATCTGAGTGTTCTCATGCCCAGCATGAGACATATTCCCCCCTTTGGATACCCCATCCTGTAAATTAGTTGTGTTCTCCTAACACCCGATCAAACCCTCCAATAACTTCGACAACCTCATCCAAACAATTAACAAGGGGGTTCTGGGGTAGGGGAGTAGTAGAGTCAATACCTGCGATCCTTTTCCTTGTCGGAATTATTTGACAATTGGTTGGCTGTGGAAGGTAAGTCAGTGGTTGACTTATTATTAATTTGTGTCTCCATTGTATCCTTATTTTTTTAATATTGTTTGGTTGATCTTGCATAGAAAGATCAATGAAATTATTAGAAGTAGGGAGTGAAGAATTAGTAGTCATACCTGTGTGATGAGTCTACTGCTGCTGCAATGTTTCCTTAGGAGATTTTGGTCTGTCCATGCTATGTTGAACTGGCATGTAAGCTTTCCTCTTCTGATTCGGCCATTCTTCATCAGCTGTCTTGTTGTTATTCCCTTGTTTTTGGTGTTGCTGGTAGTGTGAACTGGTGTTTCCATCTTCTCTATTTGTGTATTGCATTTGCAGGTTTCTAAAATCTTGTTTGCCTTGTTCCCCTTTGTTTTTGTTCTTCCTATCAACCTGCAACTCTTTTCTTTTTTTAAAATTCCTCATCACTTTGCTTAATAGTACAGACATGTAACAAGTGTCCTTGGTGTTTACAATACATGCAGTAATCCAGAATATGCTTATATTCAATAGTTTGCCACCTCCCCATGTTGAGATCTTCTTCATTTAACCCCATCCACACATGAGGAGGTCTCTCTTTGGTAAGATCGATTTGTACTTTGACCCTAGAAACACTTCCTCTAGTTTTTTGGATAGAAGCAGTGTCCAAGTACAAAACTTTGCCAATAGGACTCAATAGGGCTGACAAGATGTCCTTGTGATAGCAATGCCAAGGTAGCCCCGGTAAAGAAATCCAAATAGGGACTATAGGTGTTTCCTCCTTAGGCCTAAAAGTAGGAGTCCAGTTTTGAATTGGTTGGCTTACAGTGAATACTCTCCAATTATGCATTTCCACATCTTTATTGTTATGAATTGGTTTGGCTTAGTGTGAATTTAAGCATATTAAATACATGATTTATTTCACTAACTTATAATTTTATTTTGAATGTGCAGGAAAATGCCGGTAATTGAATTTAAATTGTGGCCAGAAGTAAACTCGATATATTGTAGTAAACGATGAAGTTTTTTGTACTATTGTCATATATGTTTGAATGCATTTGGTTTTGTGGAATTTATTGATAGTAGAGATCTTTAAGCAATCACTTTCTAAGTATTGGTTGTACAAGACATGTTTTTCGAAGTTTATTTGAAATATATAGCTTCGATTTAATTATTAGTTAATTTTGTGCTTTAGGTCACTTTTATATTTAGTTATGTGATTATTGAATATATCTAAATAAAAATTATTATTCTTAAAAATAAAAAATTGTGGCTAGAAAATTCTACACAACATTGCCACACTTCAAAAGTGTTGTTGTAGGACGTCCAATGTTATCTTGTACATAAGAAAAGTTACACTTTATAAGTGTTGCTCTAGATGAGATATAAAAGGTAACACTTTTTAAGTGTGACCAATAACAAAGCAAAGGCAACGCTTTTAAGTGTAGTATAATAAAATATTGGTGTCGCTAATGCATCACTACAAAGAGTACCCTTATACCTCTTTGGCTACGCTTTATAAGTGTAGCTGTGATGGCGACATTTAAAAAGTGTTGCCTAATGTCAAAGGTTATGCTTCTTTAGGCCACCCCCTAAAAAGTGTTGCTTAAAGTCCAAAAGTGTAGCCTTTTATCAAAGGCCACACTTTTTGCTAGTTTAGGCTACACTTTACTGGGGTGGCCGTAGGCCTAAAATGTTGTAGTGTGGTCCTATCTCTAGCTTTCTCTTTTTTCGTTTCCTCTTCATTTTTTGGGCATGTATAATCGAACGTGAGATATCCATCTTCTTGATCAACATGGCGGTTTGAAGTTATTTAACCACTATCTCAGACACACCGATACAAACATAATCATCCTTTCCCTAGAGTTGGAAACCATAGTAGGAGCATATTTTGACAATTGAGTGAACTGAATGCATACTCTTTCACATTCATATTTTCTAGTGGAAGATTGATGAACTCAAGCACTTTTTCTTCCCTTATCTCAAAAGGAAAGAATATATCATGGAAATCCCTTTTATTCCAATCAAGAGGACCTGCATCAAATGTCCTCTCTTTTTTCCATTGATTGAACCATACTTAAGAAACACCCTTACGTTGATCAGCGGCCAAGTCTGCCTTTTTCCACTGGCGTAACTCTCATAATATCCATGATCTTGTAGATTTCCTTGATGAACTCTTGGGGATCTTCCTCAACTTTGGACCCATGAAACTCCGGGGGATTCATCTTAGTGAAGTCCCTTACCCTTGTTGCCGCCGTACCAAAAATTAGGTGCATGGGGGGTATAACCTCTATATTAGCTTGATCCAACACTTGGAAAATAGATCTAAACTTGGCATGTGACACTTGGTCGGCTAAAGGATCGATCGGAGCTAGAGGAACCTCGAGCTCCACATTGTCACCAATATTCTTCCTTGTGTTAGGAGTTAGGAGGAAGACCATTATAGAGATAAAATCTATGGGACGACTTTAGAGTCATGGAAGAAGTGAAGTTTCCTAAACGCTTTGTATCATTCTTTTCATAAATGTAGTGCGCTTCACACTTTTTAACAAGAATCTACTCGACGCGGCTTATCAAACATCCTAGGAATTTTCTAAAACCTAATGCTCTAAATACCAAGTATGTCATGACTTAAAGTACACTCTAGATGTGACGTGGTAAATAGGACCCCGAGAAGCCTTAGACAAGCCATTTGACATAAGCATGACATAATGAAATACAATAAAAGAGAATATAAACAATATAAGTCTCAATTTTTAAGATGACATAAGATATACCAACAAAGTACATAAGAGAATACATGGAACATTAACTAAGTCTTATATAAGCCTTCTATCCAAAAATGTGACTACGACAAACCCCTAAGACACAAACATAATCTAAAAACTTAAAGACTAAGAAAGTAATAAATCAGCAATGTCCTAGCCCTCAAACCATGAGGACTCACCAATCCAAAGGATCAATCGCTAAGCAATCTCGATCTAGTCACGTCTAGAAGAAGGAGCGACAGACCTTAGATTTTGAAACAATATAGGCATAATATGCATCAGTACATCGAATGAATTGAATATGGGAAATGCATAAAAATGTAAACATGGTAATATAGTAAACTTAAAGCATGATATGCATGACAAAGTAAAACATAATAAAAGCCTTTAAAGTTATATCATAAATCACGGACTAGGTCAAATTCATAATGTAAATCATAAAAGAAAAGCTTTGAAGAAAAGTCATAGTTCTTTGTGGGATATTTACTATTAATTGACATAGACCATATAGACCATGTGAGCAATAACATGAAATCTAGTGTAACCCTCACAACGAAAAGAGGGAGTCCTACTTTCCAAGGTATGAAATCCATGTAATCATTATTGCTAAAGTGTATCCACTAACTTAGGTCATTTAAGACAATGCTATGGCGGCACGTAGTTTGGGACAAGGAAATTTCTACTAAAGACCAAACCTTTACTAACAGTAAGCCCTCAATTCCAGAGTCCTCTCGATGCTAAGTAAATCCCAATGATGTCAGGCCCTGAGGGTACCCCCTAGATGCAACACAGTGCTTAATGTCATAAGTGACCCAAACCTAACCGGTGGTATGGCATATCTATACAAGTTCGATTAAAACATGCACTTTGCGGAAGCTAAAAATAATTTAATATCTGAAATAGGGAAAAAGCCCAAAATATTTGAATATATATAAAATATATGGAGAGTATAGTGATGACTGAAAATAACACTAACAACTGATGAGTCCACGATTTGGACTCATTTAGGACTTCATTTTAATAGAATTAGTATCCTCAAATGCATATTTTGTCTCAATAACTTAAGTAAATACTTATATTTTAGGTATTTGAACTTAGGGACAAAGCATGGACACTATGGAGAAAAAAGGAACAAGGCAGATGAAATAACGAAAAAAAGAAGGCCTGAGGATAGCCTAAACCATTGGGTGATTCGCCGAATGGCCTTAGTCTCGCCCAATATTCCAGTGTGCCAAGCCCTGAACGATAAAATCAAATAGGCGATATAAAGGAGCAGTCAGCGAGTCACCGAATGATTCCGCGATGCAGTGCTTTATCGCCTAAAGTTACAGAGCTTGAAGTGCTGGAGCGAAAAGGCGATAGGAATGACCAAAGGGAATATTGCCAAGTTGATCAGCGATCCCAACTAACTGTGCCGAGTGATCCTTCGCAACACACTTTTTAACAACTATAAATACATGTTTGAATTTTTAGTTTAAAATGAAATTTTAGAAGAGAAGTTTTACATTTTTCAGAAACTCGGTTTTAGAACTTCAGTTTTTTGGAGATAATTTTCCTTAGCATTGAAGAGTTGAAGATTTCCATTTTGTAAGCAATTGGGAGTGGGTATTGAAGATTCTTCATCCTTGACGTGTGTAAAGAAAATATTTATCGTACCCATTTGATGGAAACACTTTTCGGTATCGATTTCTATCTCTTTACTATGTCTAGTTAAAACCTCAATTCTTGGGGTGTGATTTTTTACTACTGGGTATTGCTGATTGATTGTTTATTCATTTTTTAGAGGTGATTTTTTTCAGTAGTTCTATTTGAATTAAATGGGATTGTAGTTGCAAATACAATTTTACCTTCGTGTTTTTTACTTGCTCGAGAGAGAAGTTTTAAAACTAAAACTACTGAATCGATAGTCTGTGGTTATTGGGTTGTCGTGGTTTCAGCTCAAAAGAGTGAATCCTAAACCCTCTCCCACACAGTCAGATCGAGATAGTGAATGGACTAAGGCGAAGGTTGTGCTTCATTGCCGCTTATCGGTGTTCGAGAGAAACCAATTTGATTCGGGGTAAATTGTTTGAGAGAAAATTTACCCCCACTAAAGTCTAGCCTAGTTACCAATTTGCAGCGAGTTACTATCAATAGCATTTACCCATTTTTGTATTTTAGCCCATATTCCTATCACATCCCAAGAATCTCGTCTCCATATTTGCATTTTCGCTTTAGTTGTCATTTTAGTTGATAATTGCTTATAAAACCCTCTTTGATAATTGACACTTGTGTCACCTTTTTATTTTATCATGTTTTTACTCGTTAATGTCTATAGCAATGATTAACTTGAATACATTTTTTTTTCTATTGATTCTCAATTACAAACCGCTCTCTGTGGGAATGATCCCAACCCTTGGTTGGGTTATATTACTACTCACAATTGTTGGCACTTGAACTGGAAGTAGTGTCCTGATACGTGAAGTCAAAAACTCAAGTTGAATCTAATCTATGTCTGAAAGCGTTTAACTAATCTTAGTTGTTGGGACATGACCCAACTAACTCTAACAAGTATGAAACTAAAAAGTAAATACTAAAAAGTAAAGCATGTCTATCATCCTTGAACTATGAGGACTCACCACTGAAGCTTTCGAGTACGGATTTGAAGTCAAGCTAAGTTTATTTTGAATGCTGAGAGCCTGAACCTACATCATACAATGATGTGGCACAAAAGTATGCGTCAATACTTTAAATGTACTGAGCTTGCAAGATACGTGATAAGCTGAATAATATAGAAATACAACATGGAAATACATATACTGAAGCATAATTGAAAGTTGAGTGGGATGCAATGACCAAGTACTAATCATGAAGATGTAACATTTTGAACTGAATACTGAAATAAATACTAAATACATGGTCAATGCAACATGAGATTGACTGTGGGAGATACTATTAACCGACATACCCCTAGTTGAGCTAACTATAGGCCAACATGTAACCCTTGGTGGAAGGGCGTTCATACCTTTCCAAGGGTACGAACAAATATGACGTGGATCAACTAACTGATGTCCATAAGGGACAAGGGTATCAAGCCTAATCTGATGGTTTACCCATTTAGAACCTACGGTGGCTCCATAGTTATGGAACTCAGAGATTTGCTACTAAAGGTCTCAGCCTAAACTGACGCGTGAGCCTTCATCCCTTTGTCTGATCAGTGCTAAATTTACTCCCAACTGAATATAAAGCTAAAAAAGCTACAGTAATATTGGATAGCTTAAAATACTTATAACTATGTGAGAATGCATCATACATATACTTAAAGATATGGTATTCGAATTTGGAAGCATGATTGTCTGACTAATCTACTTAGAAGGTATAATTCATGAAATATGTATGATTAACACAAGCTAAGGTTTCTGAGTTTTATACATGGGACTATACTAATTCTCTAGGAAACATGTAATTAATATCATAGAAACTATAGCAGCTAAAGTACAATGAATTCCTAAGATTTAGGAACCCTAGGTATGAACAATTTATGGAAAAACTGAAGAACTGACTGAATTCGTGAAAGGAATCCACTAGTGAAATTCTACATACCTAGTGAAGAAAACTACGAGAAATCCTTTAGATTTTGGGGTTGAACTTGAAGAAGAGCTCTGCTTGTTCTGGAGAGAAAATGGTCGCCTCTTTCTCTTCTTTTTGACTAATTAACTAGGCTTAGACGAAGTAAAACGACGTAGTTTAAGTACCAAACGCATAAGGGGAAAGACCAAATGACCCTAACTTTTTAAGCTGAAAGCCTTCCCAAAACACCCAGTCTCACGAGCCGTCTACTGATTCAAGGACTCTTTAAAGCATCACGGCCAGTCCAGTGGGTCGTCATGTTGCCCTATCGTACAGGGCTTCACTAAAATGAGCATAATTTCTCACTCTGGATCGAAATTAGGAAAAATTTATGGCATTGGAAAGAAGACCCAGAGACCTTTAATTTGATAGGTCATGGGACATCTAATTCATTTTGTGCTGAGAAATATGATTGTTTGAAGTTGAGGCAAAACTTAAAAGTTGATGAGTTCCTTTCACAGATGACTTTACAGTCGGTGTGAAGCTTCACGGACCGTCTAAGTATCTGTGATCCTTCATGGTCGTTGGGTGCAACTTCACAGGAGGGGTGACATGTCGTGGACCTTTTCATGGCCCGTGATCCCCTTCGTGGACTGCCCTTTTCTCTTTTCCATTCCAGGTTCAAAAATTCGAGGTGTTACAAATGGAATAGATATAATCATAATCAAAATACCTGGAAAGGCAAAAGTCAAAGACTACCTATACAATCAAAGTTCATATTAGAATATCTCTTTTCAAGACCATGATTTCATATTTGTTCATTAAGACACTTACCTCTCTAAGCATCCAAATCATGATTCCTTCCAATGTGACAAAACCTTTCACAAATTATTGATACTTAACTTAAATATCTTTTAGTCATAAATCATCAATTTCATAAAACATGCATAAATCTATAATCATAATTCACAAGTTCATAATCATAGTTCATATTCATAAAATAGGCATAACCATGGGTTCATACGAAATCAACTGGAAAACATGTAATTAAATCAAATCATGCATAATGAGATTGAATTTAAGTAATTGAATCATAACGACTTGAACCCATGAAGAATACATAAGCCCCTAAGAGAATCGGGTTTAAATCATATTGGAGATTGAGATTCTTTTGGGACCCAATGGATGAAAGAAATCCATTGGTAAAGTTTTCACATACCTTGGATAATCAATGTCCTAGCAATTGAGGAAGAGATCTTTGAGCTTAAAATCCTAGCTTTTCACCTTAGGAGCTTCAGAGAGAATTGGAGAAGAAAACCTTTGAGAGAATTTATGAGTTTGAGTTATTGGGAAGGAATGGGTATTGGTTGAAGGGTAAAAATAGCTATAGGACCTTAGAATAGTCTAGAAACGACGTAATTTAGTTATTAAAAGGATAGAAAAAGACTCTAATAATCCAGAATAAAATTGTCGAACAGGTTCTACGCTTCCAGGCTATGGTTCATAGAAACTTCTACGGACCGTCCTATTGACTCATAGAACCAAGTATTGGAGACCAAAAAATTTATCAACTTCCACGGAACCTTTCTACGGCTCGTATATCCAACCCATATATCCCATATCCAAAAATCCGTCAAGTCAAAACAATTTTCCATGAACCCATGACTACGACCCGTTATACATTCTACGATCCGTGCAACCAATCGTAGACCTAAGGTCACTAAAAATCACAAAGTATAGATCTCCTTCTACGGGCACTTCCTGCGGCCCCTAGAGGTTCCTATGGTTCATCTTGTTGGTCCGTAGACTATCTGATACTTGAAATTTTTCAAAAACTCAACTTAGTTCCTACGACTACCTTCCAACGGCCCGTTGTACTTCCTACGTTCCATAGGTTGGCTCGTAAAAACCTGCACCAGCACAATTTCTACAACTTTTCCTTCCAAACCCAACTTTCATATTCTGAGGTCTTACAACCACCTTCATTGTAATACCCCAAAGTCCTCCATCACTATTATTGTTACTTCCCCTATATCATAGAAAAACATTTGAGTTAACTTTAATAGAAAAACATTCATTCGATGAGAAAAAATTCCCGCTAATAGTGCTTACATGGATATTGACGTAAATGTTAAGATATGAAATCCTACTTTAGTATGGAGTAATGATTACCTTTACGAAGATTTGAAGTTTTTGAATGAGTTGCTAAATTATTATTTTTTTAATAAAATGTTATTTAAAGTAATTCTTTTACTACAAAATTACCTAGACAAGGATGAAAAATTAAACATATTTTGTTATTGTATAAAATAATGCACAATCCTTGTTGTTCAAGAAATTAAAATACAGTCCACCTAATTGCCACGATAACAATACATATTGTTCATATAAGTACCTTTTGCATTTTGTGAAAGAGATGTATGGATATTTGCCTAAAGATGAAAATAGAAGATGACAAGTGCGGAAGAAACTTTAAAAGAATTCTATAGAATATGTGATGAGTACATCTTTAATTGATTGAGTATCTTGTTACTGAAAATTCATTATTAACCTTATTTTGAGTGCATTTGAGCATTATATATTTTTCATTATGGTTGTAAATTTCTATTTTTTCTATTATCTAGAAAAGGCGAATGTGGACAATGTTATAAATATGTTCATTTTCAAGGGTAAAATAATAATACTAGTGTTTTTAGCAAACCATGAGCTTTCTTTTGTTTTATTCCAGGTATGTTGTACTTCTCTTACTACGTGGTGGCCTCAAATCCACAAATTACAAAATATTTTTTACTTTCCCATCTACAAAGACTTGTCTAGAATAAACATAAATACATGACTGATTTTATCAACTCAGTCCATATCACTTCCCTTCCGCACGAATGACATTACTACTTATTAATAAAGGAAGACTTTGAGCTGCTTTCGATTGTTCTGTCTGTTGTAGCTACTTGAAGCAGATAGTTGCCCGTTGATATGTGTTCTTCTGTTTATTTCTGTATTTTCTTCGTTTTATTTTATTTTTCTAGAATTTATTATATATTAAAAAATTATATCAAAATATTATATATAAAGTATTGTAAATCACATAAATAAGCAATTTAAAAATTTATGTAAAAAGTACTATAAATCATAATAATTAGCACAGTAACATACATTATTTGAAATGATATAAAAGGTACTATAAGTCATAATAATTATGAATTTAAAAATCAAAAGATATACAAAATAATGAAAGTGAGTTAAGTTCCCAACGCCTCATGCAACTTACCCCAAAACGTAGAAGTAAACTGAGTGTCATTCTCTGGAATGATAGAAAGGGGTACCCCGTACAACTTTACTATTTTCTTCACATAAATCTTGCCAACTGTTGAGAGTTGTAATCCAGTCTGACTGGAATAACGTTGGATGGTTTAGTCAATCTGTCTATAATGACCTAAATTGTGTCGTGCTTCCTTGAAGTCTTAGGTAGTCCCACTATGAAATTTATGACTATTGTTTCCCACTTACACTCAGGAATAGACATTTTCTGAAGTAAACCTGCATGCCTTTGATGTTCATACCTCATCTCCTTTTATCTCAGATTCAAATCTTTTTGAGTGAATACATGTTGTAGACTGTGATGATCAGTGAGTACCTCACACTAATTAGCTCCATAAAGATAATGCCACTAAATATTGCGGGCAAACACTACCGACACCAACTCTAAATCATGGGTGGGGTAGTTCCTCTCTTGAACCTTTAGTTATCTATTTCATGTCCTGCATCAACACAACACCCAAGCCCGAATGTGAATCATCACGCTAAATAATGAAATCCTTACCTTCAACTAACAATGTCAGGATAAGCGTTATAGTCAAAAGGTTCTTGAACTTTTGGAAAATCTCTTCACACTTCTTTGATCACTCGAATGGTACCTCTTGTTGAGTCAACCTAGTCAAATGCATAGCAATAGAAGCAAATTTTTTGATAAACCTGCATTATTAGCTAGCAAGACCCATAAAACTCCTAACTTAAATCACATAGTTAGGTTGGACCCAATTCTTAACTGTCTCAATCTTTTGGGGGTCTATTATTACCCTTTCCTTCAAAACCACATGCCCAAAAAAAAGGGCAGCCAGAATTAACGCTTAAAAAAATTGTCCACTTCTTTTCTTTTTTGGTTGTTTTCTATTTCATATATGTTTTGTAATATTGGACTTGAGCTACTGTTGGACTTAACTTTTTGTATAGTTTTTTACTTCAATAAAATGGATTTGTCCAATTTAGTTCTTAAAAGAAAGAGAAAGAACGGGACAAGAGAGAATAATTTAGGGGAAAAAGGGTAAATATTATATTTTTATTGGGTCGGTAAAGTGGGAAGGTCATTAAATAATTTAAATGGATATTTATTTAGTTTTTAATATTTTAATTTAAGGGAATAAGGGTAAATAATTTAAAGATGTTAGTAAATTTTAATGAAAAGAAAAACAGTTAAATTGGTTGAGTGACTTTGTAAGTAAAATATTCATAGTTGAGCGACTTTTGAGTTAAATATCAAAGTTAATTGATTTTTTGAGAAAAATGTCCATAATTGAGTGACTTTATCGTTAAAACCAAAGTTGAATGAGTTTCTTAGGCAAAAGTTATAATTGAGTGACCATCTTAGATATTGTTTCAAATATATCAATACTAACCAAGGACCATATATAAACTTAACCCCGCTCTTTAGTCTTTAACATCCATACTAACTGGCTCTACTAGTCGGAGCTAAAGAGATTCATTTCTTAATTAACCTACTCTTTGTTAGGGGTATTAAGCCTCTTGTGAAAACAACATTCATGATTTTGAGGTCATAATTAATAATCTCTGTTACCGCAATAAAATAAATGTTCAGAGGTACAAATCTTAGAAGAAGTTAGTGTAACGATCCGAGAGTACCCCCTAGCTGTTACATGCGTATTCGACCTCTCGGAGGTCTTATACAAGCCTTAGCATTCATTCATCGCATAAATCATAAAAATCACTAAGAATTTAAAACTTTTATTCAATAAAACCGTAAGACTTCAAGAGTCATCAACATTTGAAAATATCAATACGCAAGCGGAACTACTAAGTCTCTTTAGCCAATCTTAGACAAGAACTTAAAACGTACTAAGGGACACGGCCCTTTACAAATGAAATGAAAC
>JAJOOO010023162.1:0-14319 GCA_029582685.1 Solanum piurae | reverse complement strand
GTTATAGTGTATGGGTATTCCCCATCTTTTCATTTTATTTATGATTTAGCTTCCGCATCAGTTTATTATCTTTAGTATGCTCATGATCATGCCAGCAGGGTTAGCTTGGGATCACTTGTGGTCCTAGGTCCCGTGTCCGCGTCTCGGGAGTAGTTCGGGGTGTGACAACTAACCAACATGGATTGTGGTTTAGTGGTGAGACTATTTTATCATTAATAATTAGAGGTTGCGGATTTGAGCCCTAGATATAGAGAAAATCTTGTTGGGAGCGTCACCCTTGAATGAGTCTTGCACTGCGCAATCTAAATTTAATCGAGACTCTAATAGGGTCTCCAGACACTGAATGAATAACAATTTTTTTTGTCAAAACTATGATATTATGGTAAGGGAAGTTTCAACTATTAATTAAAAAAAGGATTCTTATTATTTTTTTTAAATAATTGATTTTTTGGTTATTGGGATTAAGGATAATAATGTTATGATAAAATATGAAATAATTTTATCCTGCATTTGGTTATGAGTATTAGTTGATTTCAAAATTATTTTATGCTAAAATTGTAAAATAATTAATCTCATGAGTCATGGATATCCTAATCTACCACATTCCATCAATCAAAGCGATCCTAATTCCTAAATCCTAATGTTGTGGACACCTAGTGGGTGTCATCCCTTTCCAATTATTTTGTTTTTTAATATTTAATTTGTTTCACTTTATTATTTTAGGTAAAAAAAAAAAAGAACTACAAAACATGTTTTCTTTAAGATTAAAAAATCACAAAATGAAGTCACACATTTTCTTAGGATTTAATATATGTGTCGTACAAAAAAAATAAAAAAATATAACGAAATCTATAAAAGATCACAAAGTCAATTATTCCAATTATGTGTTTCCTTTAACTTCTTAAGATTTTTTCTCGCATGACAAGCTCTTCGTAAGTAATTAGCTTGTAATCATATAGTTTCTTTTAATTATTATTTTTACTTTTCTTTCTTTATTACTTGTTGCGCCAGTAATTTATATATATCAACTTTTATATATCTTCATTTCAAAATAAAAAGTTATCCTGATAAAAGTTTAGTCCACTATGTAATTATAATTATGTAAATGTGAATATCTCGTTAATCAATATTTTTATTCTACTAGAATAGTAATTATCCGTCATTATATTCAAGGTTTTATTATTTATTTGTTATAAATAAAACCATTTAATAATAAAAGAGTGCATGACATCTCCAATATTGGACTTTTCTTAATGTATTATAGAGAAATTTTAGATTGTATTTGCCATTAGTTATTAGATGAATAAATCAATGGATTATAATTCTAAAAGAGCGTATGACATCTCCAAGATTTGGACTTTTCTTAATATAATATAGATAAATTTATATTTATGTCATAATATTTTCGTGTTGTAGTGATTTTTTTCAAAATATATATAAATGAAGAAGCAATTTTCATAAAAAATAATATTACTATAAATAGTTTTTAAAATAATCATGTTTAAAATTGATAAGATAGAAATTCATATCACCATGTTCATGAGGTAATTTTATTTATTTTTGTCATTGCTCTGACATTTTTTTTTATCCTTCTCCTTCTTTAAAATATATAAAGAATAGTCAATGGAAATGAATAGCAGATGAATAGATCGATGATAATTTCATTTTAAAAATTATCTCGGTTATTATTAATTTTTGTGTTGTTATGTTTATCAAATAATAATTATAATTATTATTTAATAAAGAATAATTATTATTTAATAAAGATAACAATACAAAGATTAATAATATTCGAGATAATTTTTAAAATGAAATTATCATTGATGTACCCATCTTCTACATATTGCTTCCCATCCTCAACTAAAATTCGCATGGACTAAAAAAATGATTTCATTAAGTATAAAAGTTGAATTCGATAGGTATAAAGTTGAATACAACAAACTTTATTAAAATAGAAATGTTGTAAACTTTTTCTATTGTTTATCAACGATCAACAAAATGGAAAGGAAATTAAATAGCGATGCAAAAAGCATAAATTATAATTAATCTCGAGGAGGAAAATTAGCACATGTCTTTCTATTGTGTCCTTTTCGATAACATTTGCTGCATGTAATTTTGAACTTCTTGAATTTTTACTTCATCTCCCCTATGATGTTTATTATTAGGTGATAACTCAACTTTTTCAGCACATCATAATATTTTTCATCATGTACTCTCACATGAAATATTTTTAACACAACTTGCATATATATCTTTAAAATTTATGTTGCAGTAGTATGAAGAGGAATAGACCACCATATTAATTTCTGTACACAAATCTACCTGTTTTCAACCAGAAATATTAATGTCAAATTCATAAAATTAAAATTAAAATGCTTATTACTCAAAAAAGGAAAAGAAATCAAAATAAAAATAGATTCCAAATAAAATTCGTATTCATAAAACAGATTTCAAAATTAATAAATACTTATTTCACACGCAAAAAAAGCATTTTAGATACAATAAAGCATACCAAAAAATGAGATCAAACTTTCAGAAAAATAATTTTTTATTTCTCAAAAATAAAGTTTCAGATCATAATAAAAAAGTAAAAAACGAAATTAAAATTTCAAAAATGATTAAGAAAATAAAAAAACAAGATCAAAACAAAAAACTTATAAAACAAGCAAAAGTAAATAAATAATTAACTGATTGAATCAGAAAAAAAATTACATGTTGAATCAAGATTTGGATAAATTCTTTTACTTTTGGTGATGAAAATTTTAAAATCTTTACCAAATGATTGAGAATAACGAGGAAGAAAGAAATATGAAGAAGGATAACAATAAAAATAAAAATCAACTAATTGGAAGAAAATCAAGGGATTGAATTACTATATTTATGGAAAAATATTTTGTTATTTAATTATGAGGAACTTTCACAAATAACTACTATAATAAACTTAATTATGCTTCATAGCTATAATTTGCATATTTACGGGTTGTAGCTATAGTTTAAGCTGCCTCATTTGTATAATTCGCGGATTTGTATAATTCGCAGATTTGTATAATTCGCGGGTACATTTGTATAATTCAGTTATTTTTGTATAAACTCGAAATAACTAATTTATACAATTACAAACATCAAAAGTGCAAATAGTTATACAAATTATATTATACAAATTCTGATACAAAAGTTATACAAATATATTATACAAATTCTGAATTATACAAATGCGCGAATTATACAAAACTAAAAAGCTGAGCTGTGTAATTATAGCTAAAAGTAAGCCGTGAATTGTAATTAAGGTAAACTATAGCTATATTAAGTAATTAACTAATATATGTTTGTTTATACGCGTAATTTTCCCTTTAATTATTAGGACTTTTATTTTATTTTTAAATTAATTTTTTATTATTTCTTACATATTGTTAGAAATCTAATGTTATAAATCAAAAACTAAAAAGTCGTGTTAACAACTTCAAAATACATTATTTATTAATTTTTCTTAATACCAAATCACGTTTGGAAAATGAAACAAACTCAATTCCAACAGAAGCACTCTTATATATATTAATCACTGAATACAAATTACAATGTAGAATACGCACAACAAAGTAATAATACACTAACTAAGAAAAGATAAACCGAGAAAGAAGTAACTAGAAAGGGATGAGATACAAGACCATAGAAAGGAGATGAGAGGATCAGAAAGCCAAAGCTTCGCATAATAGTTTGCATAACCGTTCTTCTAACTCCTAGTCCTTTTTAACAAAGTGTAAATGGACCTGGATCCCAAATAAAACTCTTTAATAGATCGTAGGTCCTTATGGGGTCAGTTCGGTTCACAACAGAAAACAAATTTGAATTGTCTATTAAATGATCGGAATATAATTCCATAGACACTTCTAAAGTGAGTAAAGGAAATTAGGCACAAGACGAGAAAATTAAAGGAAATGGCCAAGCGGTCATTGTTTTAAGGGAAAATGGTCAAAAAATGCCCTTAAATTATGTGAAAAGAACAAAAATGTCCTCCGTTTATAGTTTGGTTAAAAAATGCTTTTACCGACAATATTTTGGTTCAAAAATTCCCTTGAACTATGCGAAAGGACCAAAAATGCCCTCCGTTTGTAGTTTGGTCCAAAAATGTCCTTTCCGTCAACACTTTGATCCAAAAACGCTCTTATTTTTATTTAATGGGTCAAAAATGCTCATTTTCCAAATAAATATATTATTATTATTTTTTAAACACATTCTTTTTCTAATAATGTTTTTTTAAATTAGCAAATGTTTACCTTACTTCAATTCAGAAAAAAATAAAAAATGAAAATATTTCTTATTTTATTATCATTATTTTTTATCGTTATATAAATATAAATTAATGATGGATATACTATGATCTTATATATATGACATATATTATCTGTCGAAAGGGTACATGAAGTTATTCTATTTTAATTGATAAAATGAGATTAAGAAGAAAAAAAAATTCCTACATTTTATTTGTTAAAGTGATTTTAGAAGAAAGAAAACAAGAGTAGTGTTCTTTAATAATATTTTAATTAGGAAGAAGATGTGTTTAAAAAGAAAAAAATAATATATTTGTTCAGAAAATGACATTTTTCACCAATTTTGTAACTATAGGGGCATTTCTGGACCAACGTATTGGCTGCAAGGGCATTTTTGAACCAAAGTATTGCCGATAAAGATATTTTTGAACCAAACTATAAACGAATGACATTTTTATTCATTTCACATAGTTTAAGGGCATTTTTGACGAAAGTGGTCCTAATTTTTTTCCACTTATTTTTTCTTTTCCACACTTAAAATTTGATTTAAAAAATTTTACTTTGAAAAAATTGTTATCTCATTAAATTAATATTAAATAATGACCATTTTTTCGTCTTCATTTGATTTTGTGTATACATTATATATAGAGAACTATACTAATCAATTTTTTTAACATATATATCAAACAGTGAGGTTTATCCAGTGCAAATAAAATGCTCATCCGAAGGGCAGAAGATGTGGTAGAGATTATAGCACCTGCGAGTTTGTCCTGAAATTCCACAAAAACACTTTTATCAAAATTTAATTTTTTCGTTTGTCAGTACACATTTACCTACCAAAAAAATATTAAAAGAATCTAAATATGTGCATACAAATCTATCCAAAGAACTATAACAATGCTAGTACATATCCACAAATACTCAAAGTAAGCCTAATTTCAGTGAACTAAACTTCGATTTTTCATATTAATTAACATAGTAGGAGTTTAATTTGTTTAATTACATTGTAATTAAAATTAATTTAAAATTGATATGGCTTTATAAAAAGAGATACTTAGTACCTATTACCTAACTTTCTGTCACAACCTAGACCGTCGTGATTGACACCCACACTAACACTCCAGTGGGAGAACCATTACTACAACCCAAACTAACAAATTTTGTGAAAACTAAGGCATTTAAAGTTACGGAAGCAAGTTTAAATGACAATAAAAATGGAGTCCCCATAAAGTCCAAAGGTTAAACAAATAACTTAATCAACCTAATGCGGAAGAACAACCCCTAGAACTTGAAAGTCAATGTACCAAAACTCTAGTCTAAAAACAAGGGGTACAACCCCGAAACTAAACAACACCTTAAACAAATAGTCTGAGTCCGAAAAGAGTGGACTTAAACAAGAAAGATCCATGGTAGCCTGAAAGAACTGGCTAACCTTTGAATCCGGTCACGCTCAATAGTCACCTACTTGAGGTCTATCAATAACCACATGAAGATGCCCTGTACTCAACAAAGAAAGAGAAAGTGCAGTATCAGTACACAACCATAGTGTACTAGTAGGATCACGCGGCTATCCCAATAAGTGTAACATACATGAGTCAATACAACAATATAATCACATGCACATATCGAACATATACAATATCATCAACATATATGAACAATGAACAACTTCACGATTCTCACATATCACAGTTATATCAATTTAAAGCAACATACTGTCTTTCAATATCAATCATCATTAGATATGAATGAACTCATCACAATTAGATACACAACACAATTCAATGGTCCTCTCACGGAACCCAATTCAATGGTCCTCTCATGTAACCCACACCCAAACTGTTAGCATACCAAAACGTGGTACCCGATCCAATGTTTATGCCGGAACGTGGCAACCGATCCAAGTTAGTTATGCCGAAATGTGTCAAACGATCCATTCAACACACCACAATCACAATCACAATCACAAGTATATCCTCAAGACCATACATTTAAGTTATGATTTCATGGTAACCATCATTAATCTATCTCATTTACAACAAGTGTGATCAATAATGCAACATTCATATACATACATGTATCATAATGAAGCAAGAACAAACATACATCATACAACCATAGAATCACAACTATTACCTACCACGAAACAAGTTTGAAACCCTAAGAAACTTGATCATTCCCTTTTCGAATTCGTTCCTCTTGTTCTTGGTCTACAAACAATTAATATAATACGAGAATCAATAAACAATCATTAATTACCTGGATTACTAATAATTCTATGAACCCTAGGTCAAACCCATGATCCCAATTATACAATTTAGGGTTGTTTCCACCATAAAATCTATTACAAAATCTTCCCCCATCAATATTCACCCATTCTATTACGTTATATGGATAAAAAAATAGATTCGGGGAGTGAAAAACTTACCTTTAGTCTCAAGAATGGTGAAAAATTAGTAGGAGTCGCCTGGGGGGGGGGTCATTCCTTAGCTCAAAGAGTCAAAAAGTGCATAATGAAGACGACTTTAATTCGCGTCGGACCAACCACAGCGGCCACCACCCCGCCACAGCGGCGACGCCAGAGTGCCAAACATTCCCGCCAAAGCGGCCAAAATGAAGCATAGAGCTATTTTAAGAACTCCAAAATTCCAATTTCACAGCACACATCTAACTCACAACGCTCAGTAAATACCCTTTACGCTAAGATCGATTCCGAGAGTTCTACTTGCCCGAATTCAATTCCGTAAAGTTGTACGGATTTCTTAACGAGTTAACTAACTACTCATGTAATCAAAATTATAAAAAAATCACCCGATTGTTACCAGATTTCCCTACACCTCAAAGACTCTGATTTCGTCCAAATCTGGAGTAGGTTGGGAAAATCCAATTACTACGAAAAAGTTTTTTGACCCCAATTCTTTCTTCATTGGCTTTTCCATAATGATGGAAATCAGATTATTATAATAGATATCAATTTACCCATCACTCGTCCCCGAGTGATCAACTAGGAAATACTGATTAAAGTAAGGGTAGAGTAGTATTTGAATCGCTGAACAACAGGAGATACTTGTCTCGCATGTCCTTAGCTTACGGACATCGAGATCAAGAATTTCAACCGGTTCTTCTTCATACATAAGGTCTCGTCTAACACAACTGAGTCTCACATTATGATATAATCTTCGTCCCCAAACCAGCCAATTGAATACCTACACATCCATCCACGCAATGCCTCAATGAAGTCATCTCAATACTCGAGTGATAAATATTGTTGTATGTAAACTTAACTAACAATAAAAATGATTCCCAACAACCACCAAAGTTGATCGTACACACGTCTACGACATGTTACCAAGGACGTTGACACAACCATCCGGACGAATCCTTTAGCACTTAAGCAGATAAAATTTCAAGTCAATATTCGCTACAAATAGAAGTGAACTTGAACCAACCAACACACACTCATAATACCCAAACAATCATAGTTCTTATCAACATCTTCTTCTCACAACATAATTTTCCATGAGCTTAAGTTATAACAAATTTGATCTATAGAAATCAGATATTTATCGAGGGATATATCCAAGCATACAACCACTCCAACAATACTATCAAAATGCTAGATTTAGTAATTGTAGATTACCTCTTAAAACTAGTAGAATTGAACCCAATGATCCCCACATTCAACCACGCATAAACGATACATGACCTCAATGACTAGAGGAATATTAAGATTATCGGACAACCACAAATACACATGGTAGCTCTTCTATAAATTCTCATGAGAAAGGTGGTACATGTAGAAACACTAAAATACTTTTAACAACTCCAAGACAACACCAATTATGTCATTCGAAATAACTAAATCTTTCCAATTTTCCCACTCAACCAAGAGAACATCGCAGGATTTGGTACCCCTGATCCACCACTAGAGATCCACCCACAAAAGTGAAAACATACTAGAGCATAGCTAGTGAATCATACTCACAATACTAACAACCATCATAAACACTCCGACCATTTATCTTATTATAAACCAAAACTTTTAAAAATAAAACCTTTCTTAGGTACTTAACAATCAATAGTAGTAAACTTACGACTCAACCCAGGTGTAAGTCCTTTCAAATGCTCAATACTGAATACAATTGATCATTTTTCACCTTGCCAATTCATACCTTGACAAAATATATTACCACAAATGTAGACTTACAATGAAAAATCTGAATTGTAAATTCAACTGTATAGCACAATTCCCTTATCTATCAACATTAGCTTGTATCTTGAAGATTTTTATGAATTCACGGTCCTTGCTTATCATTGATCGCATCTCCATCGATCTTACAATATCCTTCGCTAAAAGTTTCAATTATACTCATTACTAGACTAAAAAACAAAACCAAGCACTTATCATCACACTCAAGCTAATGTCCGCACACTCCTTTCTCAAGTCTTTTTCGATAGTTTTTAACTAATCCGACACACTTGGAAAATTTAGCATATAACTTTTGCTTTCCGAGAACACCCAAAACACTACGAAGGTGGTCGGCATGCTCTTCCTCACTTTTCGAATAGACCAAAATATCGTCAATAAAGACTATGACGAAAGAATCAAGAAATGGCTTGTACACCCCATTCATTAAACTCATTGAAGCTGCAGGCGCATTGGTCAAACCAAAAACTCACAGTGCCCATAACGAGTTCTAAACGCCGTCTTGGGCACATCCTTAGGCCTAATTTTCAATTGATGGTAACCGGATCTTAGATCAATTTTAGAGAAAACTGATGCACCTTGCAATTGGTCAAAACATCATTTATTCGAGGCAAAGGATACTTGTTTCGAATAGTGACCCTATTCAATTACTGGTAATCTATACACATTCTCATACTACCATTCTTTTTCTTAACAAACAAAACTGCGGCACCCCATGGGGAAGCACTAGGATGAATAAATCCCTTATTAAGAAGCTCTTGGATTTGAGCCTTAAGATCTCTCAATTCTGCTGGAGCCATATGATATGAAGGGATGGAAATGGGACGAGTACCAGGCTCTAAATCGATGCAAAAATCTATATCTCTATCAGGAGGCATACCAAGCAAGTCATTAGGAAACACTTCTCTAAATTCTGACACGACATGAATAGATCCAATGGATGAAGTCTCAACCTCAACATCCCTAACATGAGCCAAATAAGCCAAACAACCATGCTCTACCAATTTTCTAGCCCGAATGGAGGATATGATCTTAGTTTGCTTAGGCTTGTACACCCCTTCCCACTCTAATTTTTCCCTTTCCAAAATTTCTAGAGTTATAGACTTAGTAGTACAATTAAGCGCAACATAATAGGGGGACAATCAAGTCATACCTAAGATTATGTCAAAGTCAGTCATATCCAAAAACACCAAATCAACCCAAGTATGATAACCCATAAATAAAATAGGACAAGCATGATAGACATGGGTAACTATGACTGACTCTCTCCAACTGGGGTAGAAACATGGATAGAGACATTAAGTATATCACAAATCATATCAAATTTTGAGGCAAATCGCACGGATACATAAGACTAAGTAGAACCTGGATCAAATAACACATTAGCCATCTGGTCACAGACAAGAATAGTACATGTGATCACCGCGTCAAACGCTTCTGCCTCATTTTTGGCCGAAAAGGCATAACACTGAGCCCTATCATTTTGACGAACCACTTCTCTGCCTGGTTGCGCGTTACCCTGCTTGAATTACCATTTCCTCTACCTCCACGGCCTCGCTGATTACCTCCTCACCCACCTTGTGGACGTCCTCTACCATTATTACCATTCCCCTCGGGTACCACTGCTCTAGACTCCTGCTGCTCGGAATCTAACACACGTGGGTGGGGACAATCTCTCATCATATGCCCA
Organism: Solanum piurae; assembly: GCA_029582685.1. Classification (NCBI taxonomy): domain Eukaryota; kingdom Viridiplantae; phylum Streptophyta; class Magnoliopsida; order Solanales; family Solanaceae; genus Solanum; species Solanum piurae. The sequence goes on along the minus strand of JAJOOO010023162.1, from coordinate 4,154 downwards.
GGTTCCCCATAATTGTAACAAGTACGATCAAAAGATGGTCTACCACCCGTCGAAGGCGCGACTCCCTGGCTATCTTGAAAATTATGAGATGGAGTTTCCGAGTAACTACATGTAGAGGCGGGCATAACAAACTGAATTGGGTTGGCTGCAAGCGTTGGTTTTCCGGACCCCTTGGAATAAAAACCTTGAAAGTTACCCGAGTTCTTGGCCCTTTTTGCCCATGCCTTAGCTTGACCGTCTCGCCTCACCCCCTCCACTTTGTTAACATAGTCTGTAACCTCATTAAAACTTCTCCCTGCAGAAGTCATATGAACAAATAATACTTGCAACTCAGAATTTAATCCCCTAATAAATAACCGGATTATCTCTTCCTCAGTAGTCACCAATTGAGTAGCATAGCGGACAAAGCATGAAACTTGGCCTCATAAGCAGCCACAATCATACCACCATGCTCCAAAACCATGAACTCATATTTCCTGCGATCCCTCAAAGTCCTAGGCACATACTTCTCTAGAAACAGAGCATGAAACTGGGTCCAAGTATGAAGAGGTAAAGTAGAAGATCTGCATTCCATGTAAGCTCTCCACCACTGCTTAGCCTAACCTTGAAGTTGGAAGGACACAAACTCAACCCCATGTTGATAAACAATACCCAATTTATGAGGCCTCTCATAGCAATCCAGAATGAACTCATACGCATCCTCACTCTCAGAACCAAGAAATATCAGAGGCTTTAGCTTAAAAAACTTAATCAACATTTCATGCTCATTACCAGTCATGACATAACCCAACAAAGGACGGAAGAAAGCATCATTACCTCTCGTTCCACCCGTCTTGGGCGCAGTGCTAGCAACAAGATGATTAGTAGGAGTTTGAGTTGCTTGAACAGATGGAAGCATTCAAGGACCAGCCAATCCCTTAAAAACTGACATGATTTGTTGAGCTAACACCGGATCGATGAGAGAAATATCTGTAGCATCGGTTTGCACCTCTTTCTCTTGTCCAACCTCCTCAACATTCTCAACCTTAACCTCTTCCTCTATTTTCTCATGATGCATGAGAGGGTTCTCATTCACATGAGCTCTATTTCCAGCAGACGCTACTCTTCCACGACCTCTACCCATAGCTTTTTATCTACCCCTGCCTTTACCTCTCGCTGTAGATTTCTCAATCGGAGCATTGACGAGAGCTACGGGTTTGACATCGTTGAATCTAGTATTAACCATCTGCGGACAAAATAGTGAAGGAGGTTAGATACCAATTTGAATCGCCAGATACCAATTGGAATCAAGTCATAACACGAAAGGAGACGAGAGAATATAGAGAGATTTCCTAAAGTCCTATAGTCTCTCGAAGAAAAGTAAAAGAGTCCCCGTACCGTACCGCGAGACTCTACTAGACTCATTTTGGTACGTCGAGATCAACGAATCTAGACTCTGATATCAACTTTGTCACGATCCAGACCGTCATGATTGACATCCAAACTAACACTCCGGTGGGAGAACCATTACTACAACCCAAACTAACAAATTTTATAAAAACTAAGACATTTAAAGTTAAGGAAGCAGGTTTAAATGACAATAAAAATGGAGTCCCCATAAAGTCCAAAGGTTAAACAAATAACTTAACCAAACTAATGCGGAAGAACAACCCCTAGAACCTGAAAGTCAATGTACCAAAACTCTAGTCTAAAAACAAGGGGTACAACCCCGAAACTAAACAACACCTTAAACAAATAGTCTGAGTCTGAAAAGAGTTGACTTAAACAAGAAAGATCCATGGCAGCCTGAAAGAACTGGCTCACCTTTGAATTCGGTCACGTTCAATAGTCACCTAGATGAGGTCTATCAATAGCCACCTGAAGATGCCCTGTACTCAACAAAGAAAGAGCAAGTGCAGTATCAGTACACAACCACAGTGTACTGGTAGGATCACGCGGGTATCCCAATAAGTGTAACATACATTAGTCAATACAACAATATAATCACATGCACATATCGAACATATGCAATATCATCAACATATATGAACAATGAACAACTTTACGATTCTCACATATCATAGTTATATCAATTTAAAGCAACATACCGTCTTTCAATATCAATCATCATTAGATATGAACGAACTCATCACAATAAGATACACAACATAATTCAATGGTCCTCTCACGGAATCCAATTCAATGATCCTATCATGTAACCCATACCCAAACTGTTAGCATACCGGAACGTGGTATCCAATCCAATCTTTATGCCGGAATGTGGCAATCGATACCATAATTATGCCAAAATGTGACAACCGATCCAAGTTAGTTATGCCGGAACGTGTCAACCGATCCATTCAACACACCACAATCACAATCACAAGTATATCATCAAGATCATACATTTAAGTTATGATTTCATGGTAACCATCATTCACCTATCTCATTTACAACAATTGTGATCAATAATGTAACATTCATATACATACATGTATCATAATGAAGCAAGAACAAACATACATCACACAATCATAGAATCACAACCATCACCTACCTCGAAACAAGCTTAAAACCCTAAGAAACTTGATCCTTCCCTTTTCGGATTCATTTCGCTTGTTCTTGGTCTACAAATAATCAATATAATACGGGAATCAATAAACAATCAATAATTACCCAAATTACTAACAATTCTATGAACCTTAGGTCAAACCCATGATTCCAATTATCCAATTTAGGGTTATTTCCACCATAGAATTTATAACAAAACCTCCCCCCCATCAATATTCACCCATTCTATTACGTTCTATGGATTGAAAAATGGATTTGGGGAGTGAAAAACTTACCTTTAGTCTCAAGAATGGTGAAAAACGAGTAGGAGTCGCCTGGGGATCGTTCCTTAGCTCAAAAAGTTGAAAAGTGCATAATGAGGTCATTTAAGGATTTATTAACGACTTTAATTCGCGTCGGGTCCGCCACAGCGGCCACCACCTCGCCACAACGGCAAACATCCCCGCCAAAGCGAAACATAGAGCTATTTCAAGAACTCCAAAATTCCCATTTCACAACACACCTCTAACCCATGACGCTCAGTAAATACCCTTTACGCTAACATCAATTTCGGGAGTTCTAATCGTCCGAATTCAATTCCGTAGAGTCATACGGATTCCGTAACGAGTTAACTAACTACTCATGTAATTAAAATCATAAACGATTCACCCGATTGTTACTAGATTTCCCTACACCTCAAAGACTACGATTTCGTCCAAATCTGGACTAGGTTGGAAAATCACTACTAAAAAAATGCTATAAACCAACGGACAAAAAAGCGACGGATGGTGTCACTTCAAAAAATGACAGACTAAGAGATGCCGTCCGTCGCTTTTTAATAAAAATAATTATTTATAAAATAAAAAAATCCGCGTTGTCCATCGTTTTTAATTTATTTTATTTTATTAATTAGTTTTTTAAAAAGCGACGGACGGCATCTCTTAGTCCGTCACTTTTTGGTCAAAATATCTAGTCAGACATTTAAAAAAAGCGACGGACAACGTCTCTTAGTCCGTTGCTTTTTCGTTAAATATTTTTTTAAAAGCCATAGACAAAGAGACGTTGTCCGTCACTTTTTAAAAAATTATATTGAACCAAAAGCGGGGTTTCCCCCATTTTCCAATTTTTCTTTCTATATCTTCCCTCTTCTCTCCCTTCTCTCTAAAAACCAAATCGTTGCGCCGCCGCCTCCCCACGTCGCCGTCGTCGTCGCCTCCCCACGTCGCCGTCGTCGTCGCCCTTCTCTCCCTTAGCACTAGTCTCGACGCTGCCACCCGTTGTCCCACTGCCTCTTTTCCTTAGCTTGTTAAGGTTAGGGTTTAATTTTAGTTTTTTTCAATTCTAGTAATATTTGATTTGTTATAAATTAGTATATTGTTTTGGTTTGATGAATTGTGTTATTCAATTATTAATTTGATTATTGTTAGTTAGGGAGAGAATTGGAGATTTTTTATTTTAGGGTTTTCTTCTAAATTGAGATTTTTTTAAGGGAAAATGCATAAGTACCCCCCCAGCCTATACCCAAAATCCCTGAGACACACCTAACCTTTACTAAGGTCCTATTACCCCCCTGAACTTATTTTTTAATTAACTTTCTACCCCTTTTCGGCCTACGTGGCACTATT